>JAJMDF010000271.1:0-27163 GCA_030573475.1 Hanseniaspora thailandica (nom. inval.) | reverse complement strand
AAACTCCGATGGTACCAACTTAAGTGTTCCCATCAAGACTTTTGCTTTCCACATGAACGGTTACATTATCCCAGAGATAACTGGTCAATATACTCTTAACTTGGTATACATTGATGATTTAGCTATCATTAACGTTGGTTCTTCTAACTTCAAGAACACCAACTGTTGTGATAACTTTTCCCCAACTGGTGACTTGAGTGGTAATAACAACATCCAATCTATCTGGACAGGAAATGGTCCTTCTGGTACCAATCAAGCTAAGTTGGACTTAGTTGCTGGTGTTGCTTACCCAATTGAAGTTTTCTTTGTTAATAGAGGTGGTGCTGGTGCTATCCAACTTGAATACATTGATCCAAACGGTGATGTTCATACCAACTTTGAAGGTTTCATTTATCACTTAGCATCTGATGCTACTTGTAATTACGTTGAAAAACATGTTGTTACAATGGAATGGGATCAATCTTCTACGTCTTCTTCTTCCTCAGCTTCAACTGGCCTATTAACTGCAACTAACAGCTATTTAACATCTGATCCTGTTACTTTCACTGGTACTCTAATTGAAGAAAATGAAATTATCTATGTTCCAATTCCAACAGTTACTACTTACTGGACTGGTACTACTACTTCCTCTTCTACTTCTTACTTCACCACTACTGATACTGACGGTTCCTCTATTACAAGCTCTGTAATCTACGTTGAAACCCCTGAACAAACCACTACTGAATTATGGACTGGTTCTTACACTTTAACAACCGACAGCAGTGTTGTTACCACTGACGCTTTAGGTAGCACCATTACTTCTCCAATAGTTGTAGTTGAAACTCCAGAATCTACTATTACTGCTCCTTGGACTGGTTCTTACACCTTCACTACCAGCTCTAGCACTGTTGTTACTGCTGCTGATGGTACTGAACAAACCATTTCTGTTGTTGTTGTCGAGACCCCAGAAGGTACTATTACCACTCCTTGGACCGGTGTTGGTAGCTCCACTACCGAGTCTTCCGTTGTTACTACCGATGCTGCTGGTAAGACAACCACCTCTGCTGTTGTAGTTATTGAAACTCCAGAATCTGTTATCACTGTTCCATGGTCTGGTTCATTCACCACCACCATCGACTCCAGTGTTGTTACCACTGGTGCTGACGGTAAAGCCACTACTTCCCCAGTTGTTGTTGTCGAAACTCCAGCTTCTGATGTTACTGTCACCACTCCATGGACTGGCTCTTTCACTAGTACTTTCACCACTGAAACCACTGTTGTTACCGGTTCTGATGGTAAGGCCACCACCGCCACCGTTGTTGTTATTGAAACTCCGGAATCTACTATTACTATTCCATGGTCAGGCATTGGTACCACTACCATTGA
The DNA here is from genome assembly GCA_030573475.1 of Hanseniaspora thailandica (nom. inval.). NCBI lineage: Eukaryota > Fungi > Ascomycota > Saccharomycetes > Saccharomycodales > Saccharomycodaceae > Hanseniaspora > Hanseniaspora thailandica (nom. inval.). The sequence goes on along the minus strand of JAJMDF010000271.1, from coordinate 25,798 downwards.
ATCTAGCATTGTCACTACCGATGCCAATGGTAAGACTACAACTTCCCCTGTCGTTGTTGTTGAAACTCCAGAATCTACCATCACTGCTCCATGGACTAACAGCTACACCTCTACCACTACTGAACAAACAGCTGTCACCGGTGTCGATGGTGTTCCAACAAACACCACTCTTGTTGTTGTAAACACTCCTGAATCTACTATTACCACTTTATGGACTGGTGCTGGTACTACCACTATTGCTTCCAGTGTTGTTACTACTGGTGCTGACGGTAAGGCCACTACTTCCCCAGTTGTTGTTGTCGAAACTCCAGCTTCTGATGTTACTGTCACCACTCCATGGACTGGCTCTTTCACTAGCACTTTTACCACTGAAACCACTGTTGTTACCGGTTCTGATGGTAAGGCCACCACCGCCACCGTTGTTGTTGTTGAAACTCCAGAATCTACTATTACTGTTCCATGGTCAGGCACTGGTACCACTACCATTGAATCTAGCATTGTCACTACCGATGCCAATGGTAAGACTACAACTTCCCCTGTCGTTGTTGTTGAAACTCCAGAATCTACCATCACTGCTCCATGGACTAACAGCTACACCTCTACCACTACTGAACAAACAGTTGTCACCGGTGTCGATGATGTTCCAACAAACACCACTCTTGTTGTTGTAAACACTCCTGAATCTACTATTACCACTTTATGGACTGGTGCTGGTACTACCACTATTGCTTCCAGTGTTGTTACCACTGGTGCTGACGGTAAGGCCACTACTTCCCCAGTTGTTGTTGTCGAAACTCCAGCTTCTGATGTTACTGTCACCACTCCATGGACTGGCTCTTTCACTAGCACTTTTACCACTGAAACCACTGTTGTTACCGGTTCTGATGGTAAGGCCACCACTGCCACCGTTGTTGTTGTTGAAACTCCAGAATCTACCATTACTACTCCATGGACTGGTACCGGTACTACTACTATTGACTCTAGTGTTGTCACTACTGGTGCTGACGGCAAACCAACTACCTCTCCAGTTGTCGTTGTTGAAATCCCAGATACCACTGTTACTACTCCATGGACTGGTAGTTACACTACTACCTTCACTACTGAAGTTGTTACCACCGATGCTGCTGGCCATGTTTACAGATTTGCCAAGATTGTTATTGAAACCCCAGCCTCTGTTAAGACCATTCCATGGACTGGCACTGACGTCACCACTATCACCACCGATGTTGTCACCACCGGTTCTGACGGTAAGCTAACCACCAACACTGTTGTAGTTGTTGAAACTCCTGAATCTATCACCACCAAGCCTTGGACTGGTACCGGTGTTACTACCATTACCTCAGATTTTGTACACACTGGTGCCGATGGTAAGCCAACTACTGAAGAAGTTATTGTTGTTGAAACTCCAGGTTCTACCATTACCACTCCTTGGACTGGTACTTTCACCAGCACTTTCTCTACAGAAACCACTGTTGTTACCGGTTCCGATGGTAAGGCCACTACTAAGGAAGTTGTCTATGTTGAAACTCCAGAATCTACCATCACTGTCCCATGGACTGGTAGTGATACTGTTACTTCTTCTTCCAGTGTTGTTTCCTTAAACTCCGACGGTAAGTTAACTACCTCTCCTGTTGTTATTGTTGAAACCCCAGAATCTGTTACTACTGTTACCACCCCATGGACCGGTACTACCACCAAGATTTACACCACCAGCATCTATATCACTGGTGATGATGGTATTGCTTCTGAAATCGCTGAAGTTGTTGTTGAAACCCCAGGTGCTACTATTACTGCTCCTTGGTCTGGTACTTACACTTCTACTACTACTTCTAATGGTGTTTCCACTGGTACCGATGGTAAGACAACTACTTACACTGTTGTTATTATTGAAACTCCAATTTCTACTACCACTATTCCATGGACTGGTTCATATGTTTCTACCACCACTTCTGACATTGTCTTTACTGGTGCTAACGGCAAGCCAATCACTTCTGTCTATGTTGTTGTTGAATCCCCAGAACCAACAATTACCACTCCTTGGACTGGTTCTTTCACTAGCTCTTACACCACCAGTATCTACATCACCGGTACTGATGGTTTTGCCTCTGAAATCAACGAAGTTGTTGTTTTAACTCCAGAAACTACTACTACCATTCCATGGACTGGCTCTTTTACTACTACCATCAGCTCTAGTGTTGTTACTACCGACTCCAACGGTAAGGTTACCACTTCTCCAATTGTTGTTGTTGAAATTCCAGCTTCTGATGCTACTGTTACTACTCCATGGACTGGTACCTTCACCAGCACCTACACCACTAATGTTGTTATTACTGGTGCTGATGGTAAGGCCACTACAGTCTCCGAAGTTGTTGTTCAAACTCCAGAAGCTACCATTACTACTCCATGGACTGGTGTTTACACTACTACTTTCACTTCTCAAGTTGTATCCACTGGTGCTAACGGTAAGCCAACTACCTCTGCTGTCGTTGTTGTTGAAACTCCAGGTGCTTTAGAAACCACCATCCCATGGACTGGTCTATTCACCACTTCTTTCACAACTTTCACTACTGTTACTGGCCAAGATGGTGTTGTCTTCTCTGTTCCAATTGTTGTTGTTGAAACCCCAACTTATTCTGGTTGGAACACCTCTTCTGTTGCTAAGCCATCCACTGTTATTACTACTGTTGTTGGTACTGATGTTGTTACTATTACCTGTACTGAATACAGCTGCTTACCAGAAAACGTTGCAACCAGCACTGCTCCACCTCCAGCTGGTACTTCTGCTGTTTCTCCAACCCCAGCTGGTACTACTGATGGTGCTTCAACCCCAGCTGGTACTACTGATGGTGCTTCAACCCCAGCTGCCAACCCAACTACTTTGTTGACCAGCTCCAAGGGTAGTAGTGTTGAAACTAGCGCTACTAGATCTAGTGCTCCAACTGTTCAAACTTCTATTGTGATTTCTTCTTTACCATCTGTTATCACCACTAACGAAGTCAACAAGGCTGCTTCTTTGACTATTAGCGGGTTAGCTATCTTATTATTGCAATTCATCTAGGTATGTGAATTGATCGTTCTTTATAATTACTGTATAATTATATATGTATATTAATTTCTAATTTTTTAAATTATTTCTTTATAATAGTGATCTTTGATCTTGTTTAATTAAAGTTATTTGATGGAGTTTGAAACTCATCTCAAAGTTAAATGTCACGTGATTATACGAAGATTGGTGTAATCAACTCGCTACCAAGTGGTTCTAAAATATGTTGAAAGTAGAATGAAATGAAAAGCAACCAAATATGTTTACAATTTATATTATTTGGACGCAATTTTTATACAGCATTGTTACATATGTAAAGAGCAAGGTTTAACAAACTGAATTACCAAATAGAAACGTTACACTTCATTCTTACTCTCACTCCTTTTTAGATTCAACATCTTCCCGCCTTTTGATACTAGCAAAACATTCTAAATACTACAATTTCTATCCTATATAAACTAATGCAAACCTTTGACAGTACCGACTTTTGAACTCACGTCGTATCTCTTCTGCAGCAACAGAATAAAACAAGAAATAATTATATTCTCATTTTCAAAGTTCATTACTCCATGCTGGCTATGCTTATCATAACTACTGGCGTTGTCAAAGTCATTTATCTTTAGCAAACCAAGTACTTCCTGGTCAAAGCTTAAATTCACAGTTGTATCCACTGAACCGATTTTGTCATTGTCATTTTTAACCAGTATACATTCATTTTTGTTCTTTTTATTATGCTTCCAAGTCATGATCTCTGAACCAATGCTAACTTCAACATTTTTGTCGGAGTTAAAGTTGCTGTTGAACTTCATGCTCATTATTGAACCATCCTCCAAATCGTTGGTATAAACTCTTTTATTCTCTATGCTAAATGGCGATCCTTTGTTCTTCACACTTGTGTATTTGTATTTAAAAATAGATAACTTCAGTTTATTATTGAAACCTAGATATTCATAGTTATCCTTTGGATTTTCCAATAACTTCAGAGCAACGTACTTCACAATAATCAAATTCTTTTGAGAATCATTCAGTAAGTAACTCTTATCTTTTTTGAACTTACATTCATACAGTGGAAGTCCAGCAACTCTGCCATTGATGATCTTCAAATACTCGAAGTTGAAATTATCCTTATTCACAGAGTCTTTATTTCTTCTAAAGACATCTAGCGAGTCCTTGTTTTCAAAGCAGAAAGTCGATCTGCTGATGATTGAGTCAAAGTCTATGTAAAATGGGATATCCAGAAACGCAGAAGGTGCTGGTTCTTCATAACGTGTGTATTCTATAGGACAATCCATAAATGTTATTTATAATTAAAAAAAGAGCAAGTTTAGTAGCTGTTTGGGATTTTTCCACCAACCAACTTCTCTCTTTTGAGAGATCATAGTTATAGATCAAATCTCCATCTTGGTCTTTATATAAAACAACCAGCCTTTTTTGTTTGAACAATTTATTACGTGAACATTACTTTCTGGCCCAATCTGATGTCACTTTCAGCCCGTTGAAAAAGGATAAGTTTTGTCCCACAACCGTTTTTCAATTACGTGATCAAATCGACCCGTTCTCGGCCAAAAATAATTTCGTCACCAAAATTTTTTTAAAAAAATTGCTGTCGGACTTAAGTCATTGCACAACTTCATAGCGAAATCACGTCTAGAACGTATCCATCGTTGTTGCTGGCCACTGGGGCCTCAAGTTGGGAGCAGTCATACTCATTTCTGGCCATCATGTCGTAGGAGTGGATAAAATCATCCGTGTCAAACCCCATCATCTCAATTCTGACTTCTGGGCTGCGGAGAATCTTGATGCTTTCAAAGTACCCCGTTTCCATGTCGATGTCCTTTGCGGAGGTATCCTTCTTGTGGTCTTTGTTATAATTAATTAGCTTGTCAATTTTTGGACTAATGGCACCCTTAACTTGGTTAAATATACTACTTACCAGATTTTTGAACTTGTTGTTTTCACTGAACATTGTTTCTCCAGTTAATCCTAAATTTTCTTTAGGTTCATAAGGCTTATCCAATAATGGCGAGTCAAGCAGAATATTCTTACCACTCCCATTGTTCAATAAGTAGTTTTTGAAAGATAAATTAGAAGCTTCACATTTGGAAACACAATTGGCATTGTGGAAAACAGGACTCTTGCTGCTTATGTGACACGAACACCCACAATCTGAATGCAGGTACTCACGTGTCTTTATATCCGGACTTTCCTTGTAACAAGTCAAGACATTGTTGTAAACATCTCTTTCCAAAGAAGAAGCTTTGTCAAAAACCTCTTCAACTCTCAAAGTGTCTCTTATTTGATTCTGTCTTCTTCTGGTGAGTGTTTTGTTGTAAAATTGAAGATCATGAATCACGCTGTGTAGCACTATGTTAACTTTTTTAAACTTGTACTTGAAGTAGTAGTAGCACTGCACTATTTTCCTCTCTGAATTCAAATATTCCATTCTTGATTACTCTTTCTTTATTGGTTTTGCCAATATATCTCTACTTTTATCAAACTTCTGAACCAACATTCCTGAAGAGAGTTAAATCTTTTCACAAAAGAAGTGGAATTTTCACACATTTTTTTTGTGAATTAATTAAACCTGTCGGACTTAACCAATTATTTATAACATTATTTTTTAAAAAATATTCATCATTTCATGCCCTTGTTTATACACTGGATATATACAAAATTGACCAGATAATGCAAGTCCTTGTAGCTTACAACAATGCATGTTGTCTTTGTTTCGTCAGCAAGCAAACAGCTGTCAAAGCTGTTTGAGTCCAACTTGCACAAGTTCTTGATTATGTGTCCGTAATTTAAAGTATCTTTTTTCCCTGAACTTGTTTTGAACAAGAAGTCGTAGAACAGCTTTAAAGGATACTTGGATCCATTTGGCTGCCATGCAGAATCATTACTATTATAATCTGCAATTGCTATGTTCAATTTCATTAGTATGTTTAAGAAATCTTCGTTGTTACTACTCTTGGTCAAATTGTGGTATAAAACCTCATTGAAGGTTGCAATTCTATCAAAGCATTCAGACATTATGTCAAAGCTGAAATGAGCGTTTATTCCTTCCAAAGTGGCATCCTCGGCTTTCAAGTATTGAAGCATGTTGGTGATTTTAACGTCATTGGCTAAGGCATTGCAACTGATTAACAAGTTCTTCCAAATAATACCAATCTTGTTGATTATCTTGGCTTCGTTATCTAGTCCATTAACTTCACTTGGTGTTTCTACAACATCAACAGCTTCAGAGCCATCAGTTTCAATTTTCAAGTATTTGTTTGATATCATTTCACCTAAGTTATTGTATTTCAACATAAAGTTATTTTTGTCAGATTCAACAACAAAGAATTGGTCAAGTGAAATAAACTCTTCAATAGGCTTCATACCATGATGTTTATGTAAATTGTTTTTAAACATGAACTTTAGGAAGTTTAGTAATTGAAATAGAACATACCATAGATCATTTTTAGACAAGTTCACTCCTCCTTTGCTAACACCATCAACATCAACATTAAAATATTCATTGGCCTTGACCATATAAGAATAATATTCATAAACTTGAACCAAAGAATTATCCATAAACCCTGAAGTCAAGAAGATGGAGTCCAAATTCAAAACATTAGGATTAGTTTGCATACCCTTCAGCTGAGAAATACTATGATTGATGTTTATTATGTTTCTTGAGGTAGGCACAGCAGAGTTAATAATCTTGCTGTTTCTCTTCATGAAGTATGTCTTGTTACCATCATCGGTCATTTTCTTACACTTATAATAATAGTTGTAAGAACGGAAGTCTTTCCACATAAAAGACAATTGTGCATATTCTTGGATAATAACAGGTGTTTTGTGATCCAATGGGAAATTGTTCATATCATATGTGTTTTCTCTTATCTTATACTTCAACCCTTCATCTATAAAAAACTCGCTTTCATTCAGCTTTGCCATTGTTTCCAAGTAATGTTTATTCTTAATGTTTGATGACATTGGTGGTATAGGTGTTTGTGGCTTGCTTGCAGGATTAAAAAACCCAGTTGGACTCATTCCAGACCCTTGTTGATACCCACTCAAGTTCATTGTTGCTGGTACAAATGTTGGTGTTATTGGAGCGCTATTCATTCCATGCATGGTTGAACTAAAGCTATTCAAGTCAGTGGCGCTTGGAGCTGTATTTAAAGTATATGATTGTTTCTTAGGTTCATCTTTTTTGTAATCAGCCATTGACAATCCATTGATTTCCAAGGCCTTTTGAAGAAGTCTATCCTTGGCAGAAAGGTTCTTTGTTTCTGATGAAATGGAGGTAGAAAGGTTTTTCGAAGCTGCGTTCAAAGCAGCCTGTCTAAGCCTTTCAATATTGGTCTGCCTTTCTTCGTTATTAGACATCCTGTCTAGGCAAATGTGTGTGTGTGTTTGGTGTCTTCCAATGCTCTGAGAGCTGAAGGTGTTTTGTGTGAGGGAAGTTCTTCCAAGCGAAGAAAAACAGAATTATCAGCAGAGACCGTCAACAGAGGAGGGAAAAATTTTCTCGTTTTTCAAATTTGCTAGTCGGAGATAGGCAAAGGCTATGAAATAATGTCTTTATACAACGTAAATGTAACCAAAATGGGTGATTCAAAGTGGTATATATAGCAAATGATATTCAAAAATTCCTAATATCATACCAAAAGCTTATAAATAGTAGTCGTTATGGGCTAAAACACCAATGTTACTGTTAGATCCTAAAGCTGTTTCACGTTTTTTCCCCAACATGTGACGAAAAAAACACGCTCCCCTTGGGAAAATTCTTCATAAATTCGATCTTCTCTCTATGATTTCTACGACTTGACCCTATCTTTGAGATAGATTATATACACCTAAACCATACTTAAATCTATTCTAATCAAATGTCCGTTAACTCTGATATCAATGTTGTCTTTGTTCTTGGTGGTCCAGGTGTAGGAAAGGGTACACAATGCTCTAAACTGGTCCAAGACTTTAAGTTCAAACATTTATCTGCTGGTGATCTACTAAGAGCTGAACAAGTTGCTGAAGGATCCCCATTTAAGGACACCATTCAAAAACATATCAAAGAAGGTACTATTGTGCCACAAGAAATAACTATTGCCTTGTTGAAAAAGGCCATTGTCAACAACCAACAAGAGTTTAAAAACTTCTTGATCGATGGGTTCCCAAGAAAACTTGATCAAGCCATTACTTTTGAGGAAACTGTCCAAAAGGCTAAGTTGACCTTGTTCTTTGATTGTACTAAGCAAGTCATGTTGGAAAGATTAATAGAAAGAAGTAAAACTTCAGGCAGAGAAGACGACAACATAGAATCCATTGAAAAGAGATTCGACACCTTTGTCAACACCAGTATGCCAGTCATCGACTACTTGGACACCGAAAGACACATTGTCAAGAAGATCGACTGTACCAAGAGTGTTGACGAGATATATGGCAACGTCAAGAAGGCCTTAGAAGGCATCATTTGAGCATAATCCTCTACTATATAACCTTGAAGAATCATCTATTTTTTGAAAGTGTTAAGTCCGCTGTTTGGCGTGTGTATGAAAATTTTGCCGCGCTAAACAACGAATTTTCTTGCTGTTTTTCATTTTCTTCGTTGAGATTTTGTGTAATAAATGACCAAAAACCATATCAAATATTGAAACCAATCATGGCTATTAGTGAATCATCTGCGTCTGAACTAGCGTCTTTTTTATTGGAGAATACACCTCCTGTCCAGGTTAGAAAACCTGCTCAAAAAAAGTCATCTAAGAAGAAGCCAACAAGTGAAAGTAGAAAAGCTGTGAAGAGTGTTATCAAACAGGTTAATTCTGTCTCTATCCCCGATAAAGATCTTATAGACGATGATTTCTTTAACTCAATGTATGATTCATCAAGTGAGGAACCACAAACACCAAAATCTGGATCTTCCAAGAAGAAAAATAAAGCGTCAAAAGGGTCAAAGAATAACAAAAAGGTGGATACATCAGCAAACGAAACTTTGACTGAAGCTGAAGCATTTGATCAACTTGATGAAATCAAAGTAGAGAAAAAGGAAAAGAAAGAGAAGAAACCAAAGAAGGAGAAGTCACAACCCATTGAAATCCTACAAATCACAGACACCAAGATGGCTCAACTTGACGAGGAATTGGCCCTTCTTTCTAAACAAACATTATCCATGTACTCCAAGCAAATGGACATCAAAGCAAAGCTGATTGATGAAATTGGAACATCGGAAGGAAACCTACAGTCTGCATTTGCCGTTCTTCATGATTACATCGAAAGCTTTGTGGAGTATTACGACAGCATCTGTGATGCTATTAACATAAGCGACGATAACGGATTCCTTGCAGAGTGTGTTAGTAAGAGAATGGAGATTTTAGTACTCAGCAAAAGGGCAAACATTTTGAATAAGGAAAAGAAGTTTATGGTGAATAACTCCAAAATTCAAACTCCTACCAATGAACCTAAACAGCGTAATGGTAAAAATAGAAAAGGTAATAACAAATCAAAGTCAGGAGAGAAACCCAAGTCCAAGGCTAAATCCAAATCGAAATCAAAAGATAAGTAATTCGCTTTTATATAAAATCACGGAGCACTGCTCTCTATGTTCAATTCCATTGCTTTTTCCAATAAGTCAGAAGCCATTGTGTTTTCCGGGTTCACATCCAAGGCTCTATGCAAGTACTCAATGCATCTGTTCAACTTCAACAACTTTAGACAAACCAAGGCCATTGAGGTGAGTGTGTTTGTATTCAGCTTTGTAGTCACACTTATGGCTTCGAAACACATCAATGCCTTTTCCAATTGGTTCAACTTTCTGTAGGTGTGTCCAAGGTTGACAAAAATTCCTGCCCATATCTTTGAGTTGGCATGGAAGTTTGACTCCTCCACTCCATACTCAGTCAGAATATTGTTGCTTCTTATCTTGCTGATAACATCACTAGCTTTTTTAAAATACTTCTTGGCTTCTAAATAGTCTGTCTTTTGGTAATGAATAACACCTATCTCATTTAGCAACAATGGGTCAGTGGAGTTGATTGTCAATGCCATTTTTAAATACTTCTCGCTCATGTTCAAGTTACGCTTTATTAAGTGCTGCATCCCTAAAAACATCAATGGGATGTGTGAGCCTGGGAATAATGATGCTGCAGTTGAATACACAACTATGGCTTGATCAAAGTCTAGTTCACCTACAAATGTGTGCCCATAAGCTATTAAAGAAGGTAATGAAGAAGAATTTAATATCGTTGCCTTTGCAAAATGTTTTCTTGCAGGCAAAAACTTCTTCAACAATAATTGTCTTGTTCCTGCTGCAAATTCTGTAATCCAGCTGGATGGGAACTTCAAAATTAATGAATTTAAAATATTGATTATCTTCGCCTTGTTCCCTACTTCAAATAGGGATGTTAAATAATGGGTTATGACATCCTCGTTGAATGGGTCATAGCCTCCACTTAAGTAAGCCTCACATCTCACAATACAGTCACTGTAGCTACACTGGTTGAACATCTTCTTTATTATGTTAATTTGAAACTCCTTGGTCATCAACAAGTGGTTCTTTCTCAAAATCATGTTTGCATGACTATCATTCATGTTCTTGTTGTCATCCTCAAGACCCGAGTTTTCAAAGAATGATCCAATAGCTTCTTCTTCTTCCAAATAATCGTCCTTTTCTTCATCAACTATGGCTACATCATTGTTAAAGTCTTCTTGCTTGATGTAGTCGTAAGAAATCATCTTGTAATAACTCGCCTTAACAATATCAGCAACTCTTTTATTCTCTATAGCCTTGTCAAAAGGAATGTCATTGTAGAGTTCAAGCACTTCAGATTTAGTCATGATGTGTGAGCTGATTAACAATTTGAAACTTTCATAATTTGAAGGATCAGCAAATACAGCCTTTGTCAATTCTCTCTTGGCTGATTCTAATTGATTCCTTTTCAACAAAGTTCTTCCTCTTAAAAGCAACATGTTAGTTTTTAATTTTGACAACATGTTAAAGTAGAATTCAATATTATTGTACTCAATCTTATCTATATCAGTAAGTATTTCCTTATCAGCTTTATTCTCCTTATTATAATTATTGCTCATTTCTTTACTCAAAATATCTAGTTGAAGATCTATAGAGTCCGTCTCTTCATTGCCCTCACCTAGGTATGTAAGTATTTGTTGGTAGTTGCCTAGTTCATACAAACATAAACAGTAAACATACACAGAAATAGGATGGTCTTTAAGTAAGAACTCTATGTCATCACGTTCTTGGAAAACATCAACAGCCTTTTGGTAGTTTGTTGACACATAATAAATGTTTATAATTTCATAAAAATCCATAAGATAGCTGACGTTTTCCTTGATTACTTCCAAACTATACTTGTCTTTGATAAAAGCACACAAATTGTCATTATAGAAAAGTGCCGTTTCATACTGTTTTTGTTCAACTGCTTCCATCCTCATACGTCTCATATCCATAATAAACTGTTCATCTTTGGACATCTGTGAATATGCAAGCCCTTGTTTACCTGCAAACAGATCATTCAAGTTCTCTTTTGACTTAAACGGACTTTGCACCATTGAACTATCTGTTTTGACAAACTTCATTATATCATCTGAAACCATGCTATTTGCAGTTGTGGGTAATGGTGAATGTTTGTGATGACTCCACCCTTTACTATAATTCTTAACCTTTTGAGACATCTTGCTGCCACTGTTGTGGAAGGAAAATCTTCTCATGCTGGAGGCAGTGTTAATCTTTTTATTAGAACCAGATAACCTGTTAACCAAATGTCTTTTGTAATGATGTGCATTGTTGCTCCCTGCCCCCTCTCTGTTTACAATCTTGTTATCGTTGAGTGGTGTTTTAGGTATTTGGTTTGATTGTCCACTTGTGTTGAAGACAAAGTCCTCAGTAACACTATTGTTATCCATTTTTGGCAGGTTATTCAACTATATACTTTGGATTGCTTTATAAATAGAGTGTAAGTTCTTTGGCTTGTGTGTGGGTGGAACACTTCGATGGAGAGATAACACAAAAAAAATGTAGCAGAAGGATGAGCGTTTAATGGGAACTTTTTTTAGGCCTAAAACACGTTGAGGAAGGAAGGGGTGCACGTGATTGAAACCGGATATAGGAATATATGCTGGCTAATACCAACAAATGCAATTATACTGACAACAACGTCTCTTACAAATACCTTTATTAGTGAAGAAATCATTTATTAAGGACGATTGTAGATTGTGTATTCTTAGCTACTGGTAAGACATAAGGCGAAGTGATTGGTCACTGAGGTGTTGTGACTGACAAAGATGAGATTCAATAGGTAGTGGTGTTTCCAGAAAAATGTAATTCCCAATGCTATTCTTAATAAGTTTGAATGCTAAATCTATAACTCTGCTCAGTTCACTTCTCAGCAATTGTGAGCTAACAATTTAAATAGTATGAAGTTTCAATTTTATGGCGGGTTTTCGCAACGAAATGCGAGCACGGACACTTTATCACTTGAAAAATCTGCCTTTGTGAATCATAGCCTACATTTTTGAGTAAAACAACACAGGCAGATTATCATTCAATAAATCTGCCTCACTCTCCGATGACTCAAAGAATCGCAATTTTTGTCAAATTCGCGACGGAAAAGTTGACCACAGCGTTTTTTTCCATTAGTTTTTTTTCTTAATTTAAATTGAAGGGATTTCAGATAATATTTTAGTCAGGTATAAATACTGCTGAACAAAATGTTTCACTGAATTTTGAATGATATTTGAAAAACATAAAAAGTTAGAATGATTTCAAAGACCATTACCAAGATAATACTATAAACAATACACACTATGGCTGCTGTTAAACTACACTTGAGAGGTGAATATAAACCATTAGAAGCAAGAGCTGCTTTGACTCCAACTACCTGTAAAGTTCTATTAGAGAAGGGATTCGAAGTCTTTGTTGAAGAATCTGAACAATCCATTTTCCACATCAACGAATACAAGAACGTTGGTTGTACTATAGTTCCATTTGGTTCCTGGATCAATGCCCCAAGAGACCGAATCATCATTGGTTTAAAGGAATTACCTGAAGACCAAACTTTCCCATTACACCACGAACATATCCAATTCGCTCATTGTTACAAAGACCAAGCTGGTTGGAAGGATGTTTTAAAAAGATACAAAGATGGTAATGGTATCTTGTATGATTTAGAATTTTTAGAAAACGATCAAGGTAGAAGAGTTGCTGCCTTCGGATACTACGCCGGTTTCGCCGGTGCTGCTTTAGGTTTAAAGGACTGGTCTTTCAAGCAATTGAACAGCGACAACCAAGACTTACCTGGTGTTGCTCCATTCCCAAACGAAAATAGCTTAATTTCTAATGTCAAGAAGGATTACTTAAAAGCTTCCAAGAAAGCCGGTAGAGCTCCAAAAGTATTGATCATTGGTGCCTTAGGTAGATGTGGTTCTGGTGCTGTTGACTTTTTAACTAAAGCTGGTTTACCAAAGGAAAACATCATCAAGTGGGATATCAACGAAACCAAGAAGGGTGGTCCATTTCAAGAAATTGCCGATGCCGATATCTTTGTCAACTGTATCTACTTATCCAAGCCTATTCCACCATTCATTAATTACGAATTACTAAATAAGAACGATAGAAAGTTAAGAACAGTTGTTGATGTATCTGCTGATACAACCAACCCGCACAATCCTATTCCAATCTATAGCATAGCCACTGTCTTTGATGAGCCAACTGTGCCTGTCAACACCACAGCCGGTCCAAAGTTAAGTGTCATATCCATTGATCATTTGCCATCTCTACTTCCAAGAGAAGCATCTGAATTCTTTGCTGCTGACTTACTACCTTCATTGTTGACTCTACCTAACAGAGGCAGAGCACCTGTATGGGCCAAGGCTAGACAACTATATTACAAGCACTGTAAGAGACTAGGCAGAGAGTCTAAATTATAAAATAAAAGAGAATTACATATTTATACCGAAACACATATATAAGGAAAATCAAAGTTCAATTTCAACCTTTCTCTTTTTGTTAACCTTCTTACCACCTTTATTTCTCTTTCTCTTTTTATCTTGAGTACCCTTCATGATCTTTTTATATTGAGCTTCATCTTCACTGTTTAGTTCATCTTCTAGTTCAGATTTTGTGTATTCTTCTTCGTTGGTTAGCTTTTGGGTAGAAATTTTCATCTTTTCAACAGCTTCATCAATGACAGTTAGACAATTCAGTCTTTCTGAGGTTTCATATTCTGCTACATTCTTCTTGGTCTTCATATCCCAACAGACGATTCTACCATCTGATGAACAACTTACCAAGTATTCACCGAATTGGTTCTTATAATATTTGAAGCTTTTGATTCTATTTGGGTGACCACTTAAAGTGAATTCAGGAAGCAAGTTCTTGAAATCTTCTTCAGTATATTCTCTATCTAGATCAACAGTTAATCTCATTTGTTCAACGGCGTAGAACAACAATGAACCGTTGTTTATTCCAACTATAACGTAATCCTTGCCATCAATGCTATCTACTTCTAAGTGCATGATTGTGGAACCCTTTGGTGTATCAATTTCATAACATACCTTAGCTAATGAGATATCATAGACCAAGATCTTGCTGGTCAAACCAACAACAAAGTTGTTTAGACCCAACCATCTGATGTATTGACCGTTTTGGTTGTAGTCCTTCAATTTCAAAATACCAGCCTTCTTCATGCTCATTAAGTTCCATAATCTGATGGAGTGATCATCACTGATGGAAATGGCAACTCTATTGGAAGGATGGATATCAATGTCATTAATCCTCTTGTTGTGTCCTTTTAGAACTGCAAACTTCTCCCAGTCCTTAGTTCTCCAAACGGTTATAGTCTTATCTTCAGAAGCAGACAATAACCACTTACCGTCTGAACTATTAGTACCCAATTTCTTACCCTTCTCAAGCTTTTCATTGTTGATTATGTCCTCTTCAAAAGATTTCTTACTGAACTTCAAACATGTGATTGTACCTTCGTGAGATAGCAAGTTACCCATTTCAGTTCTATTTTGCATGTCATATATTCTGATATGTTCATCACTTGAACCTGAGACCAAAAACTTTTTAGAAGCATCTAAAGTTCTGACACTTAAAGAATGGGCTTGGAAGTGGAAGATTGGGGTGAAGATAGGACCGATCTCTTTGTTGGAAAGATCTAAAGAAACACATAAGATGTTGTGTTCATAAGAGCCAACAATGATTCTGAATTGGTTCTTAGCTGGGGCTTCTTTAGGCAAGTACTTCTTGTTATCAGTAGCCAATTTCAATTCCATTTTTGCTAGTGATTGATGGTGTTTGGTTTTCAAAATTTCATGATCTTTCTTTTTTTTTGAAAAAATTCCTTGAAGGTAAATCTTTTGGGAATTTCCTAAATGGGCATTCATCACGTTTTTTTGAAAAAAAAGCAATTACAATCTTAAATCTGTTACAATTTCGACAAATGTCAACGTTAATCTATATAAAATGCTGGTCAGAATATGCTCTGGATGTTCTCAGCGTTGAAAGCCTCTTTGAATTTAATCTCACCTTGATGAATGGCGTCTTTCACAAACATCTGCCATCTATGTTTACCTAAAAAGAAGTTAGCCAATCTCGTTCTCATGTTGCTGGATGCCATGTTCCATGAATCAGCTATGGAGTTTTCACTACTTGAACTGAATGTCAATACTACCACCGTTGATATCAAGATAAGCAAGAATGGAATCCAGAAAAAGATCAACTTGGTGTCCATGCTGAAATCCTTTTGCTTCGACTTCATCAACTTGAACTGGTTCATCAAATCCTCATTAAACATGTTCAACTTTAACATTCTGTTCTTGTACTTAGTCTTGATGATTCCCAAGCCACGTCTTTCATTGTCGTAACTTTCATCAAACATCTCTGTATCTGAAGAACTATCCATTCTAGCCTTCTTGTTATCCATAGTATTGGCAATTCTATCTTCCATGTCAGTAGTCTCAATCATATCCAGTTCCATGCTCAACGAATCAATAGGTGGAAGCAGCGATTGTGTAGTGTGGGATGACAACATTGGCACAACCATCTCAGTCAACTTTTGGTTTTGTATGTCCTCAAATTCTTCGCTAGGTTTCTTCAAAACACTCTCAGGGAAGAGATCATCATACAATGGAGGTTGGGATTCTAGAGAAGAATTAACAGACTCATTGACAGTGACAGCTGAGGTTGTGCTTTCATTTCCAGATATCTTGCCTGTTTTGTTGACACTAGCATCCTTCAAATGTAAATCATCTGTCAATCTCTTAGGCTCCATGTCAAACTTGTGATTATCTGAGATAGACATAGAACTTTGGGAAACCATGGTGGAAATATGTTGCTGGAATCCAGATTCGTTGGAAAAAGCACTCAATTGGTCCATACTGCCATTTCTGAAATCCTTCTTATCATCCTCCTTCAATAACTCATAAACATCATCGTAGTTTTTACTATCTTCCTTGCTTCTATAATTGTTCAAATATAATTCCAATGGAGTGGACAAGTCATTAATATAAGTAGGGCTGAACTTGTCACAGTTCATGGCAATCAACATCTTCATGACTCTGATATCATCTGCCAAACAAGCAAAATGCAATGGTGTGTAACCATAATTATCAACTGAATTAACCTTCGCGTTATTAGAAAGCAAAAAGATAATCAATTCAATGTGTGACTTCAAACAAGCCAAGTGCAACAAACTTCTACCTTCTTCATTCTTCATATTCAAATTATTAGAAACAGACTTCTTACCACTGTTCAACAACGACAAAACAACTTTATAAGCTTCTGGCTTGACTTCATTGTCCTGAACACCATTGTTATCACCTTGTTGTTCAAACAACAACTGTTGGGCCATGTTTCTTTCCTGACTTTCCTCATGTGCATCCATTGAACCTCTATTTTTTTCAATATCCACAATCTTCAATGCCAACTCCAACAATTGTTTATCATTTTGATCAACATAAGTGAACACAGCTTCTGGATTATTAGGAATGCTTTCAGGAATGTACATTGAATCAACAAGACTCATGACTTGAACTGGACCTGCAACTGGTGCTGGTGGAGCCTTGGCCACAATGGTGGTAGGACCCCAGAAGTTCACACTCAATGCCTTGTTGTAACCAAAGACAACATCTGTGTTTGGAGTGAAGTTCTCACCAAGAATGGTGACTTCAACTGCACCGCTGGTTGGACCAGAGTTCGGAATGATCTTGAAAATACCAGGCTTGGTGCTGGCTGGCTTGGGTTGTGGTTGTTGCAACATACTTTGGCTGGTGTTTTTAACCATTAACAGATTATTGTTGCTGGTGTTTCTAGGAACATTAGGAGAAACTCTGAAAGATGGAGAGTTAGAAGTGAACATCTTGCTGCTTAAAGCAGAAATACCTAGATTTGTATCTTGACTAACACTGTGAGCATTGCTTTGGCCTTGATGTTGTAACAGCTCTTGGGTAGAAGTGGAAACACTGTTCATGGCCTTTAAAGATTTTGAATTTCTTTCATTCATCAATGCATCGCTGTGACGGTCCAATTCAGACTGGTAAGAAGATGTGCTATAATCAATGCTGGATTGTCTACTGTTACTGTAATCAGTGGCGTAACTGGATTCTGAAGCAACTGAAGAAGCAGTGTCGGAAACATCTGAAGCAGTATCCTTAAGACCTTTGGTTCTTTGATTGATGTTGACTACCTTGATGGAAGAACTAGTCTTTTTTCCTATAATCTCACCTTTGTGGTTTTTTAACAAGAAGACAATTTCAAATCCAGTTGATTCCTTTTGATGTCTACAATAACAAACAAATCTACTTACAAATGTGATAAACTTGGAGTCTGGATTGTTGGATGGCTTTGATTCAGGTGTGCCTGTGCTGGCGCCTTGTTGATTCAAAACACATAATTGTTTATGATTAAAAATCAAGGCTTCTCTATCATCATTGACAGCCCATAAGTCAGCATCAGTGGCACCTGATTTTCTTCTGGAGAATCTTCTTTCTTCTCTTTTACAGCATCTTTCACATGGTGTGACTGGAGTTTTGTCTGACAATTTGATTACATGTGCTTCCAAAAACAAAACATGTTCCAATAACTTTTCATCCCATGTGTTAATTGGGTCAGCCAACATGTACTTTCTTCTAGGTATACCGTTTGAAGACAAGTGGATTATATTTTGTTTTGGAGCAGGTTCTATGCTGATGTTAAGCTTCACTTGTGTTTCGACTCTTGAAGTTGGAGGAATTTCACCAATAGTAACTTTATAAGGGAATAGGTTGTCATCTTCTGGAATTTTAATATATTCATCACTTTCGGAATCTCTCATTGCACTTAGCAGCTTAATTCTTTCTTGTTCCTTGACAAAATCAGATCTAGTAAAATCAGGGCTCTTACCAAATTTGACATTTTCAACAAAGTTCAAACAACTTCTCCAGTAGTGGACATCATTTGATCGAAGTTGGTCTATGCTTGTCAAAAGTCCTTGTTGTAAAAGTGGGTCGTCATTTGTTATGTTCATATTATCATCAAAGACATCCACCAATTCATTAATAAAGCTATTGCTGTCTGTGTTTTTTGGATTTACTTCTTGAAAGAGAGGAGACTTTCCTACATTCTTGGCATCTTTAGGAGTTTGGCTTTGTTGCATCATTTGATTCATGTAAAAATTGAAATCATTTTGAACTCTTGGCTCATCATTTACAATGCTGGATTTATTACCATCATTTGGAGAGTAATTGGTAGACAAACTAGGCATCATATTGGCAAAATTGGTACCTAAAGAATCAACAAGACCCATGTTCACATCTGAAAAATCATTAATTGAGTTTGTGTTGTTGCTATTATTCTTAGACATCAAATGTTCAAACATCTTTTGTTGGTGTGAATCATTGAAATTATTGCTGTTTCCAGTATTCAAGTTGTTCATATCAAAACCAAGACTGTCGAAATCAACAAAGTCCATGTATGAAGCGTTGTTATTCTCTTCACTCTCTTGCTTATTCTTTGTATCCTTGTTTTGGTTGAGATTCAAGGACTCTTGTGAGTTGAAAAAGCTGTTGTTATTCAGGTCAGAATCCATTTTTTCAATCTATCAGGTATTCTCAAAGGGTGTATATATAACTGGACAAACCTTAGGGTCCTTGAAAGCTAATTCTCGGGGTTTTTTGGGTACGATACAACATCTTCCATCTCAAGTGGCAAAAATCCATTCTGATCCAAAAACGAATGTCCAAGAATTTCGCTACGACGCATTTAAACCATTTCCCCCCCCCCCTTTGCCGCGTCAACAACAGCCAAGAACGTGACCTCCGGATTGTTGACAAAAAATTGTTGAAAAATTGAATTATAACTTTGAAGAAGTCATTGTAAGATGACTATGAGTCTTTATATATATAGCTCAGATCTGGGATAGCTTGTAGTTCCAGTAAACCTTTCTTATCGGGTCTCGGTGGTCTCTTAGTATCAGATACAGATCCTTGATACGCTGCTGATTCTTACTCTTATCGACTAAGTTCAAGTACTTGGCATAGTACTCAATTGGATACACGCTGTCGTTTAAATGCGATTCATATAGATCTGATATGTTGCTGTTAACTGCGTGGCTATTCTCTTTCAGCAATTCAATCATTCTGTAATGGTAATTCCAAGAACTGATGTTGTCGGGGTATCTCGCAATTTGCTGTTCGGCATAGTCAAGTTCTTCTTCTAAAAGTGATTTCTTTTGGTCATCACTTGACATTTTTAACAAATCACATATAATCTTGTATCTGAAACACCAAGCACTGTTGTTTAACACATCTCTGTCAATAAGTTTTCCTATGTATTGAATTTCTTGGTCATACTCTTCAAGGGAGTAATCAAAGTAGTTGATGAACCAACTTTTGTAACTCCAAACGTGATGGTTTTTGGCATCCTCATCAAACATGACCATTGTTAGAACGTTCTCCTTTTGTAATAAATCTTTGAATGCTTCTTTGGTATTGTTGTCTTTGTAATAGTTCTTTATGAGTTCAGTTCTGTATGACCAGATTTGGTAGTTTTTTAAATTATCCAAGCTGAATACGTCAAGCCATTCCAATTCTTTAATTATATCTTTCTTTAGGTGTAATACTATTTCTAGTTTGTAGCTCCAGGCAGTGTAATATGATGGCACTGTTTCAATAACTTCATTAACTAGATTATAAGCTCTTTCAGAGTATTCTTTTTGTTTTAATAAGGCATTGAAGATTGACATTAGTTGTTTGTATTCGTCAGTGTACATGATATCACATAGAACCAAAGTTCTTTTATCATCAAGACTGGCTTCCTTTTGTTTTAGAAGGTTTATTGTAGGTAAAATGTCGGTGAAGTCAACACCTTTATGTTCTAATTTATCCATACTTTATTATTTGTTTATGGTTTTGTCAGTTAACCTTGATTATCTATTTTATGGGTAAATACAACTTTAGAACCTTGTTTAAATATTGGCAAACTCCCTTTAACCATTAAATGCAAAGAAGATTTTCCACTCTCAATAAAATTGCCTTTTTCGGATATATCAGTGGCTCACGTGTTTTTTACTTTTTTTGATAGAATGAGTGTAAGGTTATGTGATAGTATAAGTTATTATGAGTTGGTTTCTATGATATTATAGGATCTATCAGTCTTCTATGAAGGATGTCCCTATATATATGGACAATCCTTATCTATGGTTATCTCTAGGAGGGATTGTCTTGAGTGTTTTGTGCATCTCAACCCTGATTATCGGAGATAATCTATCATTTTTTAAGCAGCAAAACCTACCCCGCTTTGTTCAAACATAGTTTCCTAATTGGGACACGTGTGTGGCTCTTTAGTAAAGTTGCCGCTACCAAGTATTTAAATTGCTTTTTTTTTTTCAAAATTTCACTCTCTCGGGCTAAAATCTATACACTGGTTGAATAATTTGAAAACGTATCAATCACTTCTGGTGATGATTTTCTTTTATTTAAACCCCCCATACACCACATTACAGCTATATAAACTAAAAAATGGATAAAATATTAGGTGGTATTTATGTTGGCTCTGTTGTGCCAATTATGACCCATGTTCCTCTTAAAGTTCAATACCATGTTAGCCATATCTTAAGTTGTATGAAGTTTGACAAAATCCCAGAATACTTAGTCAAAAAGGGTTACACCTTGAGAAATATCGACTTGAACGATGATAGTCTTTACTTTGACGATGTTGTTGATTTAATCAAATACGTCAATGAAGCCAATGAGTTCATTGACCATGCCATCTTCCCTAATGAAGAAAACTATAACCCTCTGGAAGTCAACTTTAAAGGTATTAAGCAAAAATCAGCCATTTTCATACACTCATACAAAGGTTCTAATAGAGCTTGCTTTTACGTCATTTGCTATTTAATGTACAGATTCGGATTCAATTTAAAACAAGCTACTTATGCCGTTGATAGAAAAATGATAAATAACAAGATGGAATTATCTGACAATGTTTTGGAACAATTAGAACTATTCGAAGCCATGGGTGGAAGATTCTTTGATGCTAGTAACAGTGAATATAAACAATGGAAATTAACCAAATGTAATGAAATAGACCCAAGTGGTCAACTATCCAGACAAATGATGACCAAAGATAATAACATGTTTGAATCAGAAGAAGACACAACCACTACCAAGGCTGTCATTGATGAAAAGGATATGCAAGTTTTAAGATGTAAGAAATGTAGACAAAACCTAGCGAAGTCAACTTCATTCATAAACCACGAGCCTCCAGCCAAAACATCCAAGGAATCACATTTCTTCAAGAGAGGTGGTATTTCCGGAAATAGAATTGTTGGTGTTGAGAAATCTCAAGATATTTGCACCCATTACTTTGTTGAACCATTGAACTGGATGAAGGAAAAGCTATTGACTGAAGAATTACTTGAAGGCAAGTTTTTCTGTCCAGGATGTGAAGCCAAAGTTGGTGCTTTCAACTGGAAAGGGTCTAGATGTAGTTGTGGTAAGTGGATGAACCCTGGTATCCATTTACAAGCTGCAAAAGTTGACAAGGTTGATGTTATCAAGAAAGAACTTGCCATTGGTGTTGATAGAAGAGATTGAATTAATAACAATTCTGATCATATATACAAAAATTTTCTTTGTTTAATCAAATGTAGGAGGAACAGGTGAGTTGTCTGAGTCGATGTTTTCATTGGCCTCATCATATTCGTATTGAGGTACTTCATTTGGTTCTATGTCAGGTCTATATCTATTTTGCAAATTCATATATCTATACAGATCAATCGTGCCTGTTGGTGTTTCATATAAATCAGGAGCTATTGGTGACCGACTACGATCCAACGATGAAGGATAATCATGATCCATATATTCAAATTCACCAGGAAAAGTCGATATTTCAACTGCTATTTTCTTACTATTATAATGTTTATGTGGCTTATGTATTCCAATTGGGATTATATGATTCGTGCCAAAGTTGGCAATTCTTTCCCTTTTTCGTTTATTTGTTTTGAATTTTTCAAAAGTGCTTAGTGTAGCTGATTCATTCATGTTTATAACATCACTTTTGTTAAAATAAGTTCTTTTAAGAAGTTTGGATACAGATTCAAGACTTTTTCTGTTATTTGAGGTGTTGGATTGGGGGACATATCTGCCTGTAGTTTTATTCAGTCGTTCAAGCATATCTTGTAAACAAATATCGTCAATGAAAGCTTTAATCTCCTCTTCTGAGTCACACTTTTCCAAAAAGTTGTCCATACTAAAAAAATTAGATTATTAGATTAAATATGATGTTTGGTTGTACATCAAACTCTCTTTAAACAGTTTAGAAACATCTTTCAATCCTTATCAAAGTTTTCAAATCTTTTCAAATTTTGAATCAAGGGGGAGTCTATGAACTGTGTAGCGGATTGTTTTTGGCGTATGAAGAGTTTATTCTGTTGTGTGTGCTTATCTCCGAAAAAACACCAATTTATTTTTCGAACTTTCTACCGTAGGAAAAATTCTTTCAAAACACTTGAAATTATGGGGATTGAGAATTCACAACACCAAAGAAACATTCACCACTATGAACAAGAACTACGTCAATTACAAGACAGCCTCTTCTTACCAGCCTGACAAAAGTCACAGAAAAAGATTTGTCACCAATGAAAATGAAAGAAGCTTCACATTCGACAGAGAAACCTTTTCAAACTTTTTGCCTGTAAAATCATTCAGATTGGATTCAAACAATATCGAAAAGGTTCCTATTACTTCTATGAACTTCCATGATTCTGGTGAGTATTTAATATCCACACATGCTAATAAATCTATAGAACTTTATAATGCCAGAACTTGTCAATATTTAACCAACATTGCTACCAAGAAGTATGGATGTCATTCAGCCATATTCACCCATTCCCCAATAGAATTGATACATGCATCAACATCATTAGAAAGTAAAGATATCAGACTGTTGAATTTAGAAACCAATCAATATATAAGATACTTCAAGGGTCATGGAGCTTTGGTGTCTGATGTGATTCTATCACCTGTTGATGACACTTTCATCAGTAGTTCTTATGATGAATCTGTAAGAGTATGGGACCCAAGATCTAATAGTAATGTAGCATCTGCAATTTTGCCAGTAGTTGCGCCTAACTGCATAGCATATGATCCATCAGGTAAAGTATTTGGTGTAGGAAACCCATCAACTGGTGAGATCTCCTTATACGACATAAAGAACTTGGCCAAAGGATGCTTCTTGTTTAAAGAACTTGATACAACCAAAATTCCATTGAATTCATGGAAGAAATTAAGCTTTTCAAATTGTGGAAGATACATACTGCTAGACGGAACACGTGGATCTAATTACGTTCTTGATGCATTTACTTTGGAGACTATATTTGAACTGAATAAGATACAACCATTCCCTAACAGAGAGTTTGCTGACCAAGGGAACAGTTGTTTCTCTCCATGTGGTAACTACGTTATTAGTACTTCTTACGATAGCAAGGTGTTGTTGTGGGATATATCCTCATCTTTGTCCGGTAGATCCTTGAACCCTATTAGACACATTGCCACTCCAAAAGAAGTTTCATGTAGAAACGTTCTTTTCAATCCAAAATATTCAATGTTTGTAACTTCTGATGATACTCTAGATTTCTTTTGCTATATAGATAATAAATAATCTTTACTTTATTTGTTTGTAGTTTTTTATAGTTCAGGGTACTCGATGACTGCCTTGGCATCTATGAATTTACACCAGTTTTTCAAAAACTTGTTACTTTGTTTGCTTATGGAGAAGGTTTCTAAATTACCAATGACACATAGTTGTCTTTTGGCTCGGGTAATCGCAACGTTTAATCTTCGTTCATCTCTGACAAAACCTAACTCGTTTTGCTCATTGAATCTTACTAAAGAAAGGATGATGCATTCTTTTTCATTTCCTTGGAATCCATCTACAGTGTGGATGTCGATATTAGGGTATTTTGAATTGATATGATGCTTCATTAGTTGGACTTGTGTTTGGTACGGGGTGATAATTCCTATATGTTCTTCCTCCAAACCCATGACATCAAACAATCTTTCAATATGTTTAAGTGCGATATACACCTCGTTGATATTACTTTTAGAATTGAATATATCATTCTTGTGGGGCTTACCTTCATCCTTTTTCTGGTCTTCCATGAAGCTGAGATCACATTGTGTGTCATACCACAGGACAGGTTCATTCAGAATCTCATCATCCTCAATTTCATTTACATTTGGGCTTATATCAGATAGTAAAATGCGTCTGTTGATATCACCAGAAATAACAGTTCCATTATACATCTCTTCTGAAGGGAACTGCATAATCTTTTCATTCATTCTGTATTGCGTATTCAAAAATGCTATAAGGGTTTTGCCGTATAAATTCTCCAGTCTGTCAAATATAGTTGTGTTAAGAATATTGAAAACATTGTTACCTTTAGACCCTTCAGATGGTAAGGTCTTCACAGTTGGAGGTAATTGGTTGTTATCACCTGCAAATATCACTCTTTTCAGATACTTGAAATGATCAAGTATAGGTATCCAACACTGAATTTCTAGTGACTGCGAAACCTCATCTATAATCAATGTTTCAACACCATCAAACTGATTATTTGCTTCATCTTCATCCTCATCATACATGGTCAACACCTGTCTATTTGAAGAACCATGTAAAGTTGCAAACAAAAACTTACTTCTTTTAATAACATCTTTGACAACTTTATTCTCTCTTTTGCTCAAGTCTTTTCTCAGCAGTTTGATTTCATTCCACTTGGCTTTACCTCTTAATGTCGGCTTTGCTTTATCATTCTTTTTAGACTTACTATTTCCTTTAGTAGTTTGTTTCAACAAATAATTAATTTCAGTTTTGATGTCTTTACAGATCGCACCCTCATCACCATTGTTAACCTTATTGTCTAAACTGAAGTTGCTATTCCCATGCATTCTGGTAACATTACCAATACGAACCATTTGTGCAGGTTTGATTCTATCATTTCTTGCCGTCTTTTCTAAAATTGTGTCAACGCTGACGTTGGACGGCCCACAGACCATTACTTTGCCTTTATGATCTGAAGATGAGTTTATTTGTTCGAGTATTTCTACGATCGTGGATGTCTTACCACATGCAAAAGGTCCGTGAATGATGCTTACTGGGTTGTTCAAAGCAAAACAAACAGCATTCTTTTGCGAATCGTTAAGATTAGGGTTGAAATATTGTGTAGAAGTATCTCTATGTGTGGTATAGTTCATTTGTGACTTTAAAGTATCTTTATT
>JAJMDF010000270.1:0-27414 GCA_030573475.1 Hanseniaspora thailandica (nom. inval.) | reverse complement strand
GTCAAAGTGGACTTACCGTCAGTACCAGTGGTGAAGTAGTAGGAAACAGCTTCGGAGATGGTGGAGGTCCCAGAAGTAACTTCAGTGGTATATTCAGTGGCAACAGGAGTTGCAACATGGTAAACAACGATAGTTTCAGTAGTGTCGGAGTTTACTGTGACATAGCTGTAGTTAGTTTCATAAGTGGAGGCCTTCAAACCAACAACACTAGAGTCTGTGGTTTCAACAGCAAGTGGGTAAACAATTTCATAAGTGGTGTAAGTGTAAGTACCAACGATTTCAGTTAATTGATCGTTGAAAACATTGGCTGGAGTGGTAACTTCACCTACACTGGTAGTGGTACCAACGGTTGTAATTGTAGTGACATCGGAAGATTGAGTGATGGAACTGTAGATGGTAGTTACTGAAGGAACATTGATGTCTAAGATAGTAGCAATGTAAGTAGTACCACTAATCAAAGTAGTAGAAACAGCAGTGCTGTAAGTT
Source organism: Hanseniaspora thailandica (nom. inval.) (assembly GCA_030573475.1). NCBI lineage: Eukaryota > Fungi > Ascomycota > Saccharomycetes > Saccharomycodales > Saccharomycodaceae > Hanseniaspora > Hanseniaspora thailandica (nom. inval.). The sequence goes on along the minus strand of JAJMDF010000270.1, from coordinate 26,928 downwards.
TCAACTGCAGTGATAGAAGGAACATCAGTATTAACATTGTGAATGGTTGTAGATGGGTATGGTTCATAGACAACCTTGACAGTGGTACCATCAGTGGTGTAAGTGGTGGCAGTAACCTCACCATTACCATTCCAATAAGAGTAGGAGATGGATTCACCAGAAGCCAAAGGAGTGGCGATGAAGTAGACAGTTTCTACAGTTGGTTGGTTGTCGACACCAAAGAAAGTGGTTGTTTGAGTCTTGTAGGTTGAAGCAGCAGTGATAGTGTTTTCATATAAATAAGAGTTGACAACTTCAGATTTGTATGGAGTCTTGACGTAGTAAGTTGTGAAAGTGTAAGACTCTTCATGGAACCAGTCCCAGAAGAATAAAACATTTAAAAGGTCAATTGAGAAAATAAGCTCACTTTTGGTGTACATGGTTGTACTGTAGGTACTGGTAGTTGAACCAGGCCAGTAAGTGTAGCTAGTAGCTACTGAGTCTGGTGTTGGTTCGTATTCGACAAAGTAATCAATAACAATTGTAGAACCAGCAGAGTTGGTTGTAGTTTGAGTAGAACCAGTACTTATAGAAGTAAGAGATTTACTCCAGAAGTCTAAACCAGTGACTTTGCTAACAGAGTATGGGCTGTTAACAAAGTATACAGTGTGTAATTCACCAGCAGAGTCAGTAGAAGTGGAAGTACTGTAAGTTTCAACTGAAGAACCAGAATAAGCAGCAATAGAGGTGGAAAGTAAGGTGTTGATTGGGGTAGCGACGTAAACACTTTCCAAAACATATGGAGTACCGTCATCAGTGACAACATTATCAATGATAGAGACGGTTTCAGTAGCCAAAACAGAAGATCCGGAGTAGATTGTAGTAGTAGATCTGTCTAATGGAGTAGCGACGTAGTAAGTAGTCAAAGTAGAAGTAATTTCTGGAGATAACCCAAACGTAGACAAACCAATAGAGTCTAAGGTGATAGAAGAAGAAACCAAGCTGTATTTCGTGCTATAAGTAGAAGCAGTAGTGTAGATACCATAAGTGGTTACAATAGAAATATCATTGGATTGAGGGGTGACAACGTAGTAAACAGTAGCATGTGTACCAGTACTGTCAGAACCGTAATAGTATTCTTCTTGAGTTAAGTAAGTGGATGTAGTTGATTCATCCCAGTTAGAGTTAATGGTGACAGCATAATCAGAGTAAGGAGTTTCGATGTAGTATAAGGTAGATTCTGTAATACCTAAGATATTCACAAAATAAGAGGTAGAATAAGTTTCTACTGTAGTACCAGTGTAAGCTGTTGTACTAGTATATTTTCCATCTAAAATATTACCAGCAACCATTTTGACCACTAAATTGGTGGTCAATAATAAAGAAAGCATTTCTCTTACAAAAGACTTGTGAGAGAACAAAGTCATTGAACTAAATGTAATAGAAGTGAATGTGGGTTAAGAATATTAATTTATAACAAAGAATTTATAGCCGTTTAAGTGAATGTCAGTATAATATAATGAATGTTATACTCTTAAAAAACTACTTGGTATGGTTAAAAAAATGTTAATTCTTTTTTGGGTTTAAATTTTAAGTTACTCTATAACAAAATACTACACTTTTATTTTACTATTACAGTTAAATATACTGTAACAATAACAAGTAAGAAAATTTCTAAAAAACTTGAACATACTCTCACAGCGACTTTATATAACTTTTGAGAGTAATTCAAAAAAAGTTGTTGGAAAGAAAGAAAACATAAAGAACAATAATTTATTGACAAAAAAAACATTTACGAGTATTAAACATAACTATACCAACAAAAGAAAAGGTATACAACAAGTTAATTATAACTCTCAAGTCTTGAGTTTTTTTACACAGTAATCTAAGCCTTTTATCAAAAATAAATTATCAAATAAAATTAGCAATGAAAATGTGTATTATGCAATAAGTGCCAAGCATAATTGGAAATAAACTCAATTATGAATCTATAATTTAGAGATTAAAAGCTAGCAACACACCAAAATAATTCAAATCTCTGTAGGGAACCCCCAATAATCATAGTTTTTGAAATGAACGCAAAAGGGCGATATAAAATTTTAAGAACTTGAGAAAAGTGCAGAAACCTTCTATATAACAATAGAAGTGTGGTAAATAGTAACTACGATGGGAGAAAAAAAATAAAAAAGATATCATTGACGACGGTACTTTATTACAAAGAATAGTCTAGTTCTTTAGATAATTTATGCTGCCTTTTCTGTAAACCAAGCACAAATTTTTAAGGGGATAACAATAGATTACAAGAATAACAATAACGATAAATTATGTTCCTAGTTAAGGAAAAGAATATTCTGCTAAAACCAAGCCCTAACGTAAATGTATCTTTAACTGAATGAGCAAAAGAAGTGTTAAAGTCTTATTTTATTTCTTTTTTTTTATTATTTTACACGTTGTGAAGGATTAAAGGTATTGTATTTTGCAACCAAATAGCAGAATGCTGTAATCTAAGCAGTAAGGGCAGAAATATGATAATATTTATAAGTTAAATGTCAATTCACGCACCTAACTAGGCTATTGTTAGCAGCTGGAATTACCTGTTTTTTTTTTTAGTTGGGCGCATTCCATGGGGAAAAAGAACAATTGATTTGTGCGTTCGAGTGCTGTCTTCTGAGAAAATTTACGGAAAGCGGCAGAAGAATAGAAGCTCATAGGATTGCTCACATTTTGTATTTCCACTTTGGGATTCAAAGGTTGAATATTTAATGTGGTGGCAAAATGAAAAACTGTTTTAATTGCTTTGCAACTAAAAGAAAGACCTATATCTAAGTTGATGAAAACTATTTCATGAGTCATTTATCTTTTTTAAAGCTTGGCTGTGCATCAATCTCTAAGGCTTTCGACTTAGTAATTCCATAAAAAAAAACACAAAAAAAAATTAAATTCTGCCGTAATCCTTGTGAAGTCTTTTGAAAAAACTAGATTCAATTTCACCATTGTTGTTGTCATCTCCCCCCCCTTACCAGTTACAATTTGTTCACTGGTCAAAATTGGTGGAATCTTTGAAATTTTTTTTATGTTCTTATTTCAGGATTATGTGTGAACGACTCATCCCTATCAAAATTCACTCGGATATTTTATTGTACTTTATTAGCCGTTATGCCATAAGCTTTTTACCCTTGCGTAATCAATATGTGCTTAAGTCACTTTTGGCAAAACATTCCCAATGAAGTAATTCTATCAAAGAATCACCAAATGTAAAAAAAAAAAAATTGAACTTTTAAGATTAAAAATTTTAACATCGATAATGCGGGTTTTTTAGGGTTCATTATGTCACTCCTTATTCATGCACTTAAAATTGAACCTTCTTCTTTTTTTGAATTTTTCGTGCACGGAATTAAGATAAAAAAAGTCCTTACAAATTGGTTCTAATTGTTTTCTTAAACCCATTATATCATTGATTACTTCACTATTGTGGAATGAATTAAATTGCTGACATTTTCTTATTGCTGTAATTACGAAGTTCAATGATAAAAATGATCTCTTTACTGATAATTGTACCTTTTTCGGAGCTAAGAGTATGGTTCAGGGTTTAGAAGCCTGTAGTGGAAAAAAAAATAATCCGCCGATCATTTTTTTTTGATTCACGTGCAAAAGCTTCTTACAAAGATCACAACCTTAATTAATAGTTCAAAGTAGTCTTTTAGAAATTAATATTAAAAAAAAAAGTATCTTTATATTAGGATATAAAATCCATATATACAAATATATTTAATATTAAAGAATGTGACACACAGCATAGCATGTCACTACCAATAATAGAAATTGGTAAAGAATGTCTAACAACAGTAGTAATCCACAACTCGCCAGACCTAACATTTCATTTATTGTCAACATGACCAAGCATGTTGATCTCAAAGCTATTTTTTTTTTACCTTAACTTAAAAGAACATTAGGGCAGAAACAGCTAATAACAAAACATTCTTGATAGAACCAACTTGTTGGATCAAATCAGCAGCACTGTTATCATAATCGGTGCTAACAGCAGCAGTGGATGGAACAGCTGAAGTGACCAAAGTATTTTGGGAAACGGTGCTGTTACCACCAACAGTCACGACACTAGCAGCTGGAGTGGTCAAAGTAGCAGTACAAGTCTTGGTTCCACAGTTGGTAACGGTGACTAAAGTGGTTTGTTTTTCATTAAAAGTGGCAAAAGAACTTGCAGCACCAGATGTAGCAGTACTGTTAGCATAGTATGGGTTAGTAACAACAGTAGCAGCAGAAGCAGAAGTTAAGGTGGAAAAGCCATTGGCGTCAGTGGTGTAGAAGTAGGAAACAACTTCAGCACCAGTAGTGGAGCCAGATACAGCATTTTCAGTGACAGTGGTTGGACCAGTGATAGTGGCAGCAACATCTTCAGAAGCTAAAGTAGATTTACCATCAGCACCGGTCGTATAGTAGTAAGATTTAGCAGAAGCAGTAGCAACAGTTGAAAGTGGTTCACTAGAGATAGTAGAAACAGTATGAGTTAAAGTTGGCTTACCATCAGCACCAGTAGCAGAGAAGTAAGAAACAACTTCCTTAACAGATAAGGTACCAACAGCACCTTTAATAGTAAAGGTAGTTAAAATGAATAAGCTTGGTAAGCTGATAGTTAGTAAAGAAAGAGTTGGAACAGCAACGGTTGGTAACTTGTCAGTTGGAACTTCAATAGTTGAAATGGTGGAGACATCAAAAGTTAAAATTGGTAAGCCTAATCCGTTAGTGATAGAGTAATAAGTGTAAGCTTCTTCAAATTGTAACCCGCCAATAGTAACTTCGGTAGTGAAAGCAGTTGGAGCAGTAATGTGTGGTAAACTAATGCTTGGAATACTCAAAGTTGGAATTGAGACACCAGGTAAAGAAATGCTGGAGATAGTAGAAACATCAAAAGTCAAGATTGGTAAACCAGCACCATCAGTAATAGAGTAGAAGGTAAAGGCTTCTTCAAACTCTAAGTCTCCAACAGTGACACCAGTAGTAAAGTATGGATAAAAAAGGAATACTTATAGTTGGTAAGCCTAATAACTTGTTACTAGTTGGTGATATAGTAGTAGTAGCATTTAAAGAGGCTGGAGCAGCAGAAGTTAGTTGCGATAATAAACCTACAGTTAACAACAATTGTAAAGTCTTTTCAACAGAGTTGATCATTCTTGTATAAGCTGTGTATCTATTTGGGTATTTAGAGTTAAGGTATTATACTTAAAATCTTTGAGTATTATCAAAATAAAATTAATGTTTTTTTTAAATATAATAGTCAATAAAACAACTTATTAATTGGCTGATTCATGGTTTTTTTACTGAGATTATTTCTTACCAAAGTATGAATTAAGAACAAGTATCATAATCACTACATCTACAACTACTACACTGCTTTATATACAAATCACAGTGAACCAAAACTGTGTACAACTTTTTTACTAAGAGACATCAATAAACAACAACATTTTTTTTTTACTATAAGTTGTAATAGTGTTTTCTTGGCCACTATAATCAACATTAAATTTTTAACTGCTGTGAATGCCCTATGATGAAACATTAAGAAATTTCACCAACTTTATGTCAAAATAATGCCTACATTTTCGGAATACTGTAATAAACTAGCAAAAAAAATATAATAGTAACAACTAATTATGTAACAGAAAATATAATAGTTTTCTTGCTTGAATTAAGTTTTATGGCAAACAAAACAAAGTTTTTGACTTAAATCAAAATTTTAGGTTACGTATAAATAGCATTAATTGTTGAATTGGTTATTGTTTTCGCAATAACGTATCAACTACAGCCTATATTTTTATACATTCTAGGTGGAAAATCATTATTAAATCTATTGATTTCAAGGAAAGTATAAAACTAAATTTTGCATATTTCAAACATTTTTTCTTAAAAAAAACACATAGTGGAGTATTAAGTTGCCCTAAGGGTTATTGTTGGGAAACAGTAACCACTAAATTAATTCAAAGCATGTTTTTTTTTCTTTTTTTTTAGCTAAGATTATGTTAAAAATTTAATTTTATGATTAAGTTAAAGCTTTCAATGATATATCATCAAGACTTTAAAGCTTTTCACCAATTTTCAGCAATTGTTCATCTTCACTACCTTTTTTTCGTACATTCAAGACTTGAATAAAAATACAGCTGAAGAAAACGTGAATTAACAAACACTTTTTTTTCAAATTTTAATCTACCTTTTTGGTTCCTTTTTTTTTTAATTAGTTTTTTTTTTTTCTGCCATTAATGCTTCCCTCCTTATTTGACTTCTCAATTTCAGTACTTTTCAAGCTTTTTTAAAGTTTCAAAGTAATTTTTTTTTTTTTTCTGCCAAAAATTGGCAGAAGATCGCACGTGCACCGAAAAGGAGGGAACATCAATTGTGGTGTATAAACCCCTACTGGGATTAGATCTTTTGCACATTGTCTGAGGTCATGGTGGTTATGTCATTGAATTAAGGTGTCATCTTTCCTAGAATTGTTGATGTTTTTTTTTTATTAAAAGGTCCAATTTTTTTGGCTACAGCAATTGTTCTACCAAATACAATAACATAATTTATTCTTTTACCCTTCTTGGGCAATGAATTTTTAAACCTTGAGGAAAAAGGTTGAATTTGCAGAAAATAGATTAATACCTCAGAAAGAAAATAACTAATGTATTGTTCATCTATCAAGAAAACTTCATTGGTGTAAATTCCATGGCTTAGATATCAATTCCATTTCCTAAAGCAACCATCTGTTTTTTACGTACAGCTGAAACTGGCAATTGAAAAAAAAAAAGACAATGGGCATGGTTGGCTTTGACAAGAATTTTGGTGAAAAAAAAAAAATAATGAGCTTTTTCAAATGAACAATAAAGATAGTGGCTTTGCTGTTGTTGATAAAACAAAATTTTGCTGTTTACAATTAACAAATTTTTCTTTGAATTTAAAATATTTTTTTTTAACATTCATTTTAAGAAAACAAATTACCATTTTATAATTAATTTTATTTTACAAACTGTAAACAATTTGAAAACACACGTGACTTAGTATAAACATTTTCATATAAACCACACTAAAACTAATATTCAATCTTTATTTTTCCAATAATATATACATAATAACTAGCTGATCAAATTATTTAACTGGGAAAGATGGACCAACTTGTTGAATGGAGATCTTGGCCAAAGCTTGACCTCTATCAATACACTTTTCAACATCTTCATCCAAAATGATACCAGCAACGAAACCACCAGCAAAGGCATCACCAGCACCGTTGGTGTCAACGATCTTGGAGCTGTCTAAAGCATGAACAGCAATTTCCTTAGTAGATAAGTCAGCGTTGACTAAAACAGTTGGTTCTAAACCATGAGTGAAGATAACAGTAGCTTTCTTGTTGTAATCAGCAATGATCTTCTTAGCAATTTCCTTTAATTCAGTGATATTTTCACCGTTGTAGAAAGATTCAGAGAAAGCAGCAGCTTCAGTTTCATTGGCAATGATATGGGTGGCGTATGGTAAAACTTGCACCAAAGCATCCTTGAAGAATTGTGGGATGAAAGGAGCAGAGAAGTTGATGACAAATGGCTTGTTGTTTTCTTGAGCATGCTTACCTAACTTAACAATGGCAGCTGGAGAGACAGTTAAGTGGAAACCACCAATGTAGAAGGCCTTGGCATTTTCAACGTATTCCCAGTTTTCTTCTAAGTGTTCTGGCTTGAAGTGGTTGGCAGCACCTAAATCAGTGACTAAAGATCTGTCGTGACCGTTAATCAAAGCAGCACATTTACCAGTTCCAATTTCCTTGTTGATCAAGTATAAAGACTTGACACCGGCCTTTTCGTTTTCTTGTAATAATTGTTGAGAGAACTTATCTTCACCAACACAACCAAAGTAAGCAACCTTGTTTGGACCTAATTCAAAAGCAGCACCTCTGGCAGTGTTTTGAGCAGCACCACCAGCAACAAAAATGGTGTCGTTCTTTTCAACTAATTCATCAAAGATCTTCATTCTTGGATCAGACTTGGCATCTTCAATCAAGATGGCGTCGTTGGACTTCAAGTTGTACTTGGCTAAGTATTCTGGCTCAACATTGGCTTGGACATCTAGCAATGGGTTACCTAAACAGACTAATGGGTAAGACATTTTGTATGGGATGAAAGTGTATCTACGGAGGAGTGTTTTGTAAAGAGTGTTTATGATCTTTGGTGTCATATGAATGAGATTAGTTCACATGATAGCATCTTTTCAAAAAACACGATCTCAAGAAAAAACTGTGGGTGCCTTTTCCCCTTTCATAAGAATCGCAGCCAAAAAAAAAAAGCAACGGAAAATTTTTTCATCACCGTTTTCATATGACGCCGCCACAGTTTGATGCTATTTGGTTGTGTTTAGTGGTTGCTAAATTATGGAAGAGTTGATAAAGTTATATGATACAACCATGGGTAGTACAGCTTGAGACTAAGCAGTAATTTGTGGGCTCTCATTTGCCACCAAATTATCAACAATTCTTGATTTATAACACATTCTGAACACTCGTTTATAAACACCATGCTCAACGCGTAATAAGCCAGTGTGTCAAAGGCAAGTTAATTCTTGATAGTCTTCTCTCTCATACATTTTTATCAACAATTCCGACAAAAATTATAACTGTAAACTCTTGAATCTACTCTTTCTACCTCAATAATCATCTCAACTGTTTCCGCAGTTAGCCTCATGGGAATCCTTCCCCCTCCTATATCAGATTTGGTGAAGGAAAAAAATAAATAAATCTGATCCTAACACCAGAATAATACAAAGGTCATCACCAAAGATAACACGCTGCTCTTACCATAATGAAACTTGTTACTGAAACTGGGTTATCAGACCCTTTGTTGAAGCTATCCTTATTCCCAAATAGCCAGAACCTATACTTGAGAAACTTACACGAAGTTCTTCTATCTTTCTTAGCATACAGTGCCATCTATGAGTATTTATCAACACCAATGCTTGACATGCTACTACCTCTATTCTTCATTGGCAAGAAGAGGGCTAAGCAACTAGAACAATGGAATGATCTTAAGACCTCCAAGGACAAGAAGAAAAAACAATCATTCTTGAATTACAAAATCCATGTAGTTACAATGATCCAATGCATAATCTCCATAGCTCTGGTTTTACCCACTTTAAATCTAGAATTCGGCTTGAACATCATATACTTCCAAGATGATTTCATCACCATGATCACCTCCGTCACTGCGGGGTACTTCTTATGGGATTTGTATGTGTGTATCAAATGGTTTGAGCTTTTCCAATTCGAATTCTTAATACACGCCATTTGTTCTCTGTTTGTCTTCATCAGCGCCATGCACCCAAACTACCAAAACTATGTTTCTAAGTTCTTGTTGTTTGAACTGTCATCTCCATTTGTCAATGTCAATTGGTTGTTCTCAACCTTGATGAAGGAATTCGATGTCCAAATCCCAATGATATTGAATGCAGTCAATGGTATTTTGTTGATGCTTGTGTTTTTCTTAGTAAGAATCTGTTGGGGTTGGTCATGTATTTTGATCATGGCTTACCAAGTCTATGCTAAGAGATGGTATGCTGATCCTAACTTCCCAACTGTTGTAATGATTACAACTTTTGCCATCAATATGGCATTGAATACATTGAACTGTGTTTGGTTGAGCAAGATGGTCAAGATTGCGAAGAAGATGGCTGGTGTTGGTTCCACCAAGAAGAAAGATTGATCACTGGATATTTAGAGATCTATAAGCTTTTTCTAAAAAAAGGAAATAAATTGTATTTTTTTATTATCTAAAGTTGTAAGAATAATAAGTAAGAGTTGACGTGCTTCATTACAGATATTATTCTTAAATTAACAGCTTTTTTATATAAACAACTACTACCTTCATTACCCATTTGCTATTAATTAAACCTGTAATTCTTTTAAAAACCAGGCTCGGATATAAGCACCTTACTCCCTACCTTGACTTAAAAAAAAAAAACACGTAAACCACACAAAACGGACGTCTTTTGGGCTGGTGAAAACCGCGAAATTTGTCCAGGGAAGGAAAAAAAAGCTGTGTGAAAACCATTTTTTTTTATGCCACCCGAATTCCCCTAGTAAATCGAGCTTCAACTTTTGGTTGCTGGACAAAAAAGTGCCAGCGACATTTTTTTTTTGCTGGCACTTTTTTGTCCAGCGAACATCTCGGAAGGCAAAAAAAATTACTTAAATGGGAAATATTCCCGCTATTTCACGGTAGCGTTCTATTAAATATACAATTTTTCTCACACTCCCAAGCATGTTTCTTATCAAAACCTTAGTATTTTTTTCGTCCACGCACGCTGATTTTGGCAACAAACAAGAAGCTAAAAAATCACTATTTTTTTTATCAACTTTTCCGCTTTTCAGAAAACGTTTCTAAACATACATTTTTTCTTGGGTGTGAAGGGTTTATCTTATCCTTAAAAAAATGGGATACTCAATAAAACTTCCTTTATGAACAAGATAATTTAAAGCTACAACCAAAATTACAATCACCATATAGAATTGATTTACTCCCCTCATTTAATATGTCATTCATTCTAAGTAAACTGCCTCTGGGTGATTCCATCAACTTATCTGATTTCCCCTTCAAAAAAGTCATCATTGGTATCACTTGTGCCAACTTCCTATTCGAAAGATATGTTGCATACAGACAATTCAAACTATTAAGATCCAAAGACAGAAAGATTCCTGAAGCCTTGAAAGGTAAAGTTGACGACAAAAAGTTTGGTGAATCCGATGCTTACGGTTTAGCCAAGAGTAAATTTGAAATGGTTTCTTCCTTGTTCGGTATGGCTACTGGTTTAGCCACTTTGACCATGTACTCCTCAATCTGGAATCACTCTGTTTCTATTGGAAACGCTGCTTTAAGCTTTGTTTTGAGAAGACCATTTGAAATGTCTTTGTTAGCTAACAACATCGCCTTCTTCCTATTATCCAATGTCATTTCTACTGTCTTAACTTTGCCAACTTCTTACTACCAACACTTTGTTTTAGAAGAAAAGTTTGGCTTCAACAAGATGACTAAATCTTTGTTTTTTGTTGATACTATCAAGAGTTTCTTCTTGGTCAGTGTTCTAGCTTCTCCTATATTATACTTCTTAGGCTTTGTTCTAAAGAAGTGTACTGATAACTTCATTCTTTACATCTGGTTATTCATCTTTGGTTTACAAATCACTATGTTCTTATTAAACGATTTAGTTATCCAACCAATGTTCTACACTTTTACTCCATTGAACAACAAGGAATTAGAAGAAAAGATTAATGCCTTGGCTAAGGAATGTGGGTTCCCATTATCTGAAATCTACATGGTTGATGGTTCCAAGAGATCTGCCCACTCCAACGCCTACTTCACTGGTTTACCATTCATGAAGAAGAAAATTGTTATTTTCGACACTTTGATCAAGGACTCCTCTATTGATGAAGTTGTTGCCGTTTTAGGTCACGAAATTGGTCATTGGAAGATGAACCATATCACTCAAATGTTAGTCATCAGTCAAATCCACTTAGGTATCTTCTTCAAATTATTCGACATTATCTTCAAGAACGTTAAGATGTTTAGTGACTTTAACTTCATCATTGATCCATCTTCAAGATTACCAACTTCCACCTTACCAGGTTCCAAGTTTGCCATTGTCAATGACTACCCATTCTTAGTTGGTTTGTTGATCTTCTCCCAATTAATCCAACCAACCGACTTGATCATGAATTTTATCATGAACTTATTTTCCAGACATAATGAATACCAAGCCGACAACTACGCTGTCAAGTTGGGTAAAGGTGAAAACTTGAAGAAGGCCTTGATCCAATTACAAATCACTAACTTGAGTACTATCTCCGTTGACAAGTTGTTCTCCATGTACCACTACTCTCACCCAGTTTTGTGTGAAAGATTAAATGCTATTGATGAATACACTGCCAAGAAGGCCAAGAAGTCTGAATAAACTTTATGTTATATATTCTCTGTTATTTTACAAGTTATTTTTTTAAATTGATTAAAGTTTTGGAGATGAGTTTATGTTTATGGTGATACAAGCGCGTTTGGTCACGTGTAGAACTCCGAAGCGCGAACGATTTTTTTTCTTGGTTGAATTAAACACACACACGGTGGCAAATTTAACGAATTCGATATAGCGTAATTTTTTTACAAAGTGTTATCTAAGAAGAAGTTGTCAAACAACCAAATATAAAACCCCCATACTTGATCTTTATTCTATATAGTAGCAACCATGGCTGAAGTAGAAAAAAGAGTTACCACTCACGAACCAATGGATGTTGAAAAGGACATTCCAATTGAAACATCAACACAAGAACCTGAAATCAAATTACAAGATGTAATTGTTGATGGTCTGTTTACTTTATGTAAGCAATTGGCCACATCATCTGGCTCTTCAGATGTATACAAGGTCTTGTTACAAGTAGGAAACTTGAGACCTGAATTGACCAAGGAAAACCTAACCATATTCTTGAATATCCTATGTCCAAATGAATTCCCAAATAAACAAGCTCTTTTGAAGTACATCACCAAGAAGAAGGCTGTTGTGGACAATGAAGAATATTTCAGAAACCAATTACCAATCGAGTTTTATTACTTAAGCCCAAGTGGTACTGAAATCTTGATCAAACAAGAAATCTTACTACTTGTTGATTTGTTAATCCAATTATACCTATTAGACTCTAATTTGATAGTAGAATTGAACAACTTTAACAAGAACGAAATAATCCAAAACTTGTTCAACAAGAACTCTACTATTTCTTTAACTGATTGTGATTTGTTAACCGCCAAAATCTGGTTCAACATCCAACTAGCAGATGAAAAACTAAACAACAAGGCTGACTACACCATTATAGAACATTTACTAGATCACTTGAAGTTTGCAGTATTAAAACATCAACCAGAAACACAAGTATCCATTATTTGTGGTATTTTAAGAGCTTATTTAGTCAGAGGTGATATCCTATCTGCAAGTGAATTTGTTTCCAAAGTCGAATACCCAGAAAACTTCAACATATCCACATCATTGGAAGCCAGATATTTGTTCTACATGGCCAAGATCTTTGCTATTCAATTAGATTACGAAACTGCAAATGAATACATTGTCTCTGCTATTAGAAAGGCACCATTGAACGATGAAGGATCTAAAGGATTCTTACAAATTGCATACAAGTTGAAGTGTGTTGTTGATCTATTACTAGGTAACATTCCAGAATTGTCATTCTTCAAGAATAAAGTCATAGAAGGAGAAGTTATTAAGCCATACTTTTTGTTAACAAAGTCTGTTAAGTTAGGTGACATCAATAACTTCACAAACATCATCAATAAATATAAAAGTATTTTTCATAGGGATGATTTACACATGCTATCTACAAGATTAAGATCCAATGTTTTAAGAGCGGGTATGAAGAACATTTCCAAGACATACAGCAAGATCCATCTAAGAGATATTTGTCACAAGTTGAAGCTTGATTCTGAACAAACCACTGAATATATTGTAGCCAAGTGTATTAAGGAGAACGTCATAGATGCAAAGATTGATTATGAAACCAGTGTGGTTGAGACTTTTAAGGAGAATGTCTTGTATGAAACCAGAGAACCTCAAGACATATTCGACCAAAGAATATACTTTGCAAACCAAATCAAGAATGATTGTTTGAAGTCATTGAACTACCCAAAGAAAGATAGAAAGGAACCAGCTGCTGGAGAGGACGAGGAGGATATCTTTGCCATGAACCCAGAGACTTTATCTTCTCTATTGAATGATTTCTATGAAGATGACTTTGATGAAGACTTCTAGATTGCTGTTATCTCTTATCTATATATGTCCTTATAAGTTTATATCTTCTTTTATTGTCATTATGTAATGGTGCATCACGTGTGGTGCGTTCTTAACATATTTTGGTCTGGATTTTTGCAACGATGGGGAACTTCTCACCCTTTGACGGAAAAAAAAGGTGGAATTCTTTGACATCGACGAAGAGGATTGAAGATCAAGTATTTTTTGGGTTTAAAAGGTGAAGAGATGACCCTAAAAAACACAGGATTGTACATCGAAACAAAAAAACAGTTGGAGAAGTCTTTCATCAAATATAAGTAAACTTTATTTGAGAAAAAATCAGTTCAGTACAGACCTTTAAAATATTTGCTTTTTTTTCTATACAGGGATTTGATTAAATATGACCACACCAAGATTAGACTTTGATGGCATCTCCATTGATAAAGTCCCCACAGTTTATCCAACTTTAGCCGAGATGATGGCTCCGAATGACATCAATTCATTCATTAACAAACCTTCAGTTTACGATTTGGGTATGAAATATGGGATGATCAAAATAGTAGCGCCTAAGGAGTTCCAGGAGTCCATAGTCAACAATTTGGGTGATAAAGAAACCGATCCCAATTTTAAAATCAAAATCAGAGAACAAGTGCTGAATGAGCTGGAGTTGAGTAATAGAGCTGACAAGCTGTTTGATAAGCAGCTGGAAGCCTTTGGCAAGATTTCGGGGATTGAGCATAAAGTAGCTGGGAAAGTTAAGGTTGATGAACATGGCAATGAGATGTCGTTGTATGAATTATACGTCAAGATTATGAGTACCTTTAATAATGAGGATGTGGATACAACAGGAAGATATGTTAAAAAGTCTGTTAAGAGTGGGAAGCGTGCACTAGCGGAGACAACTATTGACGAAAATCAGAACAATCAGAAGAAGAGACGTAGTTCTAGAATTCAAAATACTGTTAATTACAATGTTAATGATGTGCAAGAGAAAGAAGGAAATGCTACAAGTGAGGATAAAAAATTAGAACAAGATGCTACAGAACAAGATTGGAAAGTTCCAGATCCAAAGACTTGTAAGTTTTTACAGATCCCATTAAAAAAAGGAAAAGTCCAACCATTCACACACTCGGTTAAGTTTTGGAAGAGTTTAGGTTCCAATTATGCCCAGATATTTTTCTTTTACCAACAATATTTGGAAAAGTATTTGGCTGCGTTGTATAAATATGAAGGTACAAAGCCATGGTCTAGCCAAGATTCATTCAAGTCAAACGGGATCAGTATACTACATCATATAACTGAAGAGTCAGTCAAATACGAGGAGAATGAAAATGAAGATGTGGAGGAAGATACTGTTGACACTTGTAGAATCTGTCAAAAGAATAAGAAATTATACCAATGTGAATACTGTTTAGAAACATATCACAAAACGTGTATACCATTCATTTCAGGAAAAAATGGCAAGCTGTGTGACAACTGTTTTATAGGAAACTTTGAATACGGATTCCAAGAGCTAGAGAAGAGAGTCACTATTAAAGAATTTAAAGAAATGAGCATGGCTAATGATATCAAGAATTTCAATGAAGAAAGAGATCTTCTGAACATTGAAAAGGAGTTTTGGAACATAGTTTATGGAAAGGAACGTATCAAATCTCAGTATGGTGCAGATGTCCACAACGATACTGAAAACTACATCTCTGGATTTGAGAACCAGCCTTCAGACAACATAAACAACAACTTCTTAAACTTGATGAACCTGCCCAATGACCAACACACTTTACTTCCACTTTTGAACAGCATCACCGGTATCTCCCTTCCTTGGTGTTACTTCGGTTCCAAATTCTCTGTGTTTGGCATCCATCTCGAAGACCACTTCACATACTCTGTGAACTATCAATTTGCCGGCAACCCCAAGATCTGGTATTGTATCCAAATTGCCGATTCTGATAAATTTCACCAATACATAACCCAGAAGTATCCTGATTTTGTCAAGAGACAGAAGGATATATTGCATCAATTGACAGTGACTATTTCTCCTTACGATAAGGAGATGCATGAAAGTATTGGAATCAAGTTTTACAAGGCGTGTCAAAAGCCGTTTGAGTATATCATTACCTTTCCAAAATGCTGGCATTTCGGATTCAATTTGGGATTCAACCATAATGAGGCTGTTAATTTTATTTTGCCAAATTGGATACCATTCGCCATTGAAGCGGATAGGGTTTATAGAAGGGATGGAAGAAAGAATGTGTTTGATGTTTATAAATTGATTCAAAAGAATATGGTGATTAATAAGGATTATTCATATAAAGAGGAGTTTTTCAAGCATGTGAAGAAAGTTGTGGAGAATATCAATTTGGGAACAGAGATTCTGATGAAGGAAAAGATCACAGATGAGTATAAACCAAGAATGCTGGATTTAGCAGAGTATAAAGATTCATACATGTTAAATGAGATAACTTGTGATAAGTGTAAGAAGATCTGCTCATTTGCTACAGTTTTGGTATACAATGACTATGAGTTGTTTTATAACAAGGCATTTTTGAACTTGAAGCAGATATTGGTGTTCAGTAAAAAGATCAATGGTGCTGCTGATGGTCAAGACTATGAAAACTTGGATAACTACATTTCAAATCATAGTGACAGCGAACATAAAGGGTTGTACGTGTACTGTGTTGAGTGTTATAATCACCACCACCAAACTTATAAGAACCATTTAACCACAGAAATAGTATGTTTAGAAGATGACATGAATAAGAACGAGATCTTTAAAGTTGATGAACAGTATGGATTCCCAATAGACATGAAGTAGTAATGTAACATAAATAAACTTTTTTTAAAAATATAATTGATTAAACGTGGAGTCACGTGTATTTTCAGATAATTTTTGCTGACCAAAGCTTTATTATTTTTTCGTGTATGAAACTTTCCCAAAAACGCCACTCAAGAACATTACAAATTATTCAATAAAACCAATACAATCACTCTTTTTAAAAAAGCAATGGCATTATTTACATCGGAATTTATAATCAAGTGTAGAGCAGCTACATACTTTCTTTTATCCATTTTATGTTTCAAGAACATATCCGCACTAACCACTAACAACTCTTTAGTGACTTTTTCCATAGCCATGAGACTCCCACAAGTAGTCATCAACGAATCCTCCATCATCGTTGGTATTCTATCTATATTTCTCTTCAACATTGGTTTGTTGGATGTACTTTCTTTGATCCATTACGAAAAGATCAAGAGCCACTTTTACAAAGACTTTGTGTTCATAAGATTGACCTCTGCATTTGTCATCACATTCATTTCATACTTCAACAAGGTCAACGTCAAGTGGCATAATAACTTTGTGTTCTTGTATGGATTCATTGAACTTTGGTTCAACTTCATTATTTATAATTGTATAAAGGAAGAGTTGAATGATTCAAATATTGAGTCAAAGAGAAAGTATGAGGATAAAGTGTTGAATGAACAAATCGACGATGAAGTCGAAGAAGAAAAGTGATACAGTTTATATAAATGTTATGTAATCCAATAATTCTGAGATGTTTTCAAAACTTATCGTTTTGGCTCCTAAAAGTTCTAAGGCGTAGAAAGTAGGAGTTTTTAACTTTAATGTAAACTTGGAGAGTTCATTCTTTTCCTTGGAATTTACTTCAAAGGTGGTTTCACAAATCTCAGTCAAAGCACTATATGAGTTTAGTTCCATTTTTAGCTTTTTTAAGTTTTCATTATCCAGCTCTTGACTCTTCCATTGTTCGTTTTGTTTGATTCCATTATTAATGGTTGAGACCAAATCCAATGATTCATGTTCTGATATGCTGGAAGTGATCAGCTTTACAATATGTTCATGGTTTATTTTCAACAATAAGTTGTGTATAATGTTGGCATAGTTTTCACTTTGTGGATTAGTAGCTCTCTTCTTGCTATAATAAATTGGTGGATTTGTTACATTATTGAAACACCTTAGTTTATTTAGAAACAATAGATTCTTCTTGATAAACTCTAAGATATTATTTGCCAGTGCGGCATCTGTTGACTCAGCATCATTCAATTCTTCAATATCTCCCTTCAACAATCCTTTGAATTTTAAAGTAATCTTTTGCTTTCCATTAGTCAAAACCTCAATTGTATTCTCATCTTTCATGCTAAAACTTTTATGTGCAACACTAGCATTCTTACACTCAAGTTTCAAAGTCTTAAAGATAAGTTCCTGGAATTGTAATTCATTCAATCTCTCCAACTGCGCATTCAATTCATTCGGCTTGATAGCTGTTGAAACCACATTCAGAATATCACTGGAAAGAGTGGACTTGCTAATCACATTCTGACCATCAGACACCTCTACACTCAAATACTTGAAAATAACAGCATCATCCGAAATACCCTCTTCTTTGTTTGTGTATAGAATTCTGTGTGAAGCAATGTTTGGAATCACTTGCACCTCAAACCCATCAACTTTTTGATTGACTATAGTCAGACTGGCAAATTGATTGTTATTAACCCCGTACTTCACACCTAAGGTGTTGTTGTTGTTCTTTATCAATGTCCCTTTTTGAGATAATTTACTGTCAGCAATGATGGACCAGTACTTGTTTTCTATAAGCATTTGTTCATTAAGTTTGTTGAAGTTGTATTGGTTATATTCTTTTATGTTTTCAAGTGTTTGTAATTTCCAGGCCATCTTGACTAAGTAGTTCTTTATTACGTCGTTGTTTAAAATTTGTTTGATAGAAACTTTATCACTGTTCACTGATCCCATTGGTAAATGTTGTTTTAAATAAGGAGACATGGTCATTGATCCTTGTTTAGGTTTAGGGCCAGATAATAGTAAGGATATGAGCTCTAGTAATAAAGAAGATTCATTAATGGCACTACCAATTGCATTAAAGGATTCTTTTTTCAAAGTTTCAAACTGTTCAATGGTTAGTTTCTCGTATTCAGTTTCTTTAGATTGTTCTATGATATTATCTTCCTCCATGTCAACATCTTCATCTTCTGATTGGACTTCTTCAGGTTCTTCTAAGCTGTCTATAGTTAGCTCCTTGAAAGATATTTTTCTCTCTTTTAACACTAAAGAAATAAAATCCTCCATTTTTAGAGAGGCTATATCTATTTCATTGTTGTTTTTATGTTGGTTGATGATTGAATTATCGTCATTTTTTAGGTTATCTATAATGTTATCTTGTAGGATATTAATCAAGTCCGGATCTATGCTAAAAGTATCCAATGTCTTTTCAGCCACAGCAGACTCAGCCTTGGTTACTGATTTCTTAGTAGATTTCTTTCTAGGAGACATATTGGCTGTGTTTAGTAGGTGGTGTTTAGTTGTGGTGAAACTTTTAAAATTTTGAAAAAAAAAAAACAAATGATTCGTGTGCACATGAGATTTGTATTAAAATGTGAGGTTGAAATTCGGAAATAAGAAACCAGGCTGATAAATTCTCAATAACTAGCAACTTACAACATGTATATAGGTAAAGTGTTCAGAGTCTGTATCTATTGCTAGTTTAGAGTCCATATAACTATTTCTTACTTATTTACTCCTCCAGTTTACCCAACAACTGTGCAGTCTTTCTTTTTGGTAGTTGATTAAACAAATCTAGAATGTTCTTATGTCCGAATTTCAAACCTCCTCTTCATGAAAAAAATAAACTGTGAATCGATAACATCTCTGAGTCATAGGTAGATCAACTACAACAGAATTCCACTTCACACAGTCACCCCAAAGAAACGAACTAATTATTTAAAGAAAACAATGACTTATAGTGTTGGTATTTTAGGATGTGGTGTTATGGGACAAAGTTTTTTGTCTGCTGTACAAAAATGTAGAGTTTTGGGAAGTGCTGAAGATAAAAGCAAATTACCAAACAAGTTCTACACCACCAACCACAATGAAGAATCTGCCAGAAACGTTAAGAAAGTGTTAGAAGAAAACATCAAGAAGATCAGTCAAGACGAAAAGGTGTTACAAAACTTTGGATTTGAAGACCATGAATTTTATACTGGTAAGAATAACTTGAAGTTGATTGAGAAATCCGATGTCATCTTATTCTCCATCAAGCCATACCAAATGGAACAAGTTTTGACTCAAATCAAAGAATCTGAATTTGATTTGAACAATAAAGTTTTCATTTCCTTAGTAGCAGGATGGACTACTGAATCCATGAGAGAAATATTGAACAATAAGGAAATGGTTTTGTCAAGAATCATGACCAATACTCCTGCCAAGTTTGGTGAGGGTGCTGTTGTTGTATCTCACACTGGTTCTGCTTCTTTGTTAGATGCCTGGAAGGATAGATTAAACTTCATGATAGAACAATTAGGTGTTATGTGTGAATTGCCTGAATCCAAGATGGATGCAGCCACTGCCTTAGTCGGATCTGGACCAGCGTTTGTATTAAACTTCCTAGAAGCCATGGTTGATGCTGGTATCAAGATGGGTATTCCATACAAGGAATCATACATGTTGGCTTTGAAGACAGTTGAGGGAACAGCCAAGATGGGCCAATTGACCGGATACACCCACCCTAGTGTTTTGAAGCACCAAGTGTGCACACCAGGTGGAACCACCATTGCTGGTTTGGTAGAGATGGACAACAGAGGAGTAAAGTCTGGGGTAATCAATGGAATTACTGAGGCTGCCAGAGTAGCTTCTGAATTGGGTAAGAAGAAGTAATGAGGGATGATGTTAGATTAGTGATTTGTATGGTTGTTGTTCGGACTTAATCATCCATTAAATTAACATCTTGATATATATATATATATAAATTATTGATAAACTTTAAAACTTTTATTAAGACTAATAAGAAGATTGGATAAGCCAACCAGAAATTGAGTGTGATTGTTTGTTTTATTTTTTTGTGTACACATATCACGTGCATATTTTAGTACTTTTCGGAGTTAGTAAGATAATAATAAACCGCTACACGTCAACTACTAATAAAAAAAATTGAACCAACCAAAATATTTCCCACACACACTCTCTCCCTCGGGTGTGTGTGCACACACTCATAATTTTTTCGGTGGGAGAAAAAAAAAATTTTCGCACTTTCTGGTTGGCGAATCTGTTTCTGGTGGTAAAAACTTTATGAAAAAAAAAAATTTTTTTCCAGTGTTGTATTCTAACTTTCACACTGTGTTTATTCTTTAAAATTATATCAAATCTACTCTTTAGATTATGTTTAATTCAAATTAATTACAACAAAGAACTAATCTAACAACCAGATCATATAAAATTATAATTTCTTTTATACACATAATATTTTATTTGAAAATAAATTCATAAAAATGGTTTTACCTTTGATCAGAAGAACTGC
The DNA here is from genome assembly GCA_030573475.1 of Hanseniaspora thailandica (nom. inval.). Classification (NCBI taxonomy): domain Eukaryota; kingdom Fungi; phylum Ascomycota; class Saccharomycetes; order Saccharomycodales; family Saccharomycodaceae; genus Hanseniaspora; species Hanseniaspora thailandica (nom. inval.). Next base: position 5,812 of record JAJMDF010000270.1, on the reverse strand, counting down.
TTTACAAGCTGTTTCCAAAAAAACTTTCTCCACTTCTGCTACTGCCTTAGCCGCCAGCGGTAAGGTCAGAGCCGTTATTGGTGCCATTGTCGATGTCCAATTCGAACAAGGTTCCCTTCCTGCTATTTTAAACGCCTTAGAAATCCCAACTGACAACGGTAAGTTGATCTTAGAAGTTGCTCAACATTTAGGTGAAAACACCGTCAGAACCATTGCCATGGACGGTACCGAAGGTTTAGTCAGAGGTACCGCTGTCGTTGACACTGGTGCTCCTATCTCCGTCCCGGTCGGTAGAGAAACCTTGGGTAGAATTTTAAACGTTGTTGGTGAACCAATTGATGAAAGAGGTCCAATCAAAACTAAGAAGAGAAACCCAATCCATGCTGATCCTCCAACTTTCGCTGAACAATCTACTGCTGCCGAAGTCTTAGAAACCGGTATCAAGGTTGTCGATTTATTAGCCCCATACGCCAGAGGTGGTAAGATTGGTTTATTCGGTGGTGCCGGTGTCGGTAAAACCGTCTTCATCCAAGAATTGATTAACAACATTGCCAAGGCCCATGGTGGTTTCTCCGTCTTCACCGGTGTTGGTGAAAGAACCAGAGAAGGTAACGATTTATACAGAGAAATGAAGGAAACCGGTGTCATCAACTTAGAAGGTGACTCTAAGGTCGCCTTAGTTTTCGGTCAAATGAACGAACCTCCTGGTGCCAGAGCTAGAGTTGCCTTAACCGGTTTAACCATTGCTGAATACTTCAGAGATGAAGAAGGTCAAGATGTCTTGTTATTCATTGATAACATTTTCAGATTCACCCAAGCTGGTTCCGAAGTCTCTGCCTTATTAGGTAGAATTCCATCCGCCGTCGGTTATCAACCAACCTTAGCCACCGATATGGGTTTGTTACAAGAAAGAATTACCACCACCAAGAAGGGTTCCGTCACTTCCGTCCAAGCTGTTTACGTTCCAGCCGATGATTTAACTGATCCTGCTCCAGCTACTACCTTCGCTCACTTGGATGCCACTACTGTCTTGTCCAGAAGTATCTCCGAATTAGGTATCTACCCAGCTGTCGATCCATTAGACTCTAACTCCAGATTATTGGATGCTTCCATTGTTGGTCAAGAACATTACGATGTTGCTAACCAAGTCCAACAAACTTTACAAGCTTACAAGTCCTTACAAGATATCATTGCTATTTTGGGTATGGATGAATTATCCGAAGCTGATAAATTGACTGTCGAAAGAGCCAGAAAGATCCAAAGATTCTTATCTCAACCATTCGCCGTCGCCGAAGTCTTCACCGGTATCCCAGGTGCTTTGGTCAGATTAAAAGACACCATCTCCTCCTTCAAGGCTGTCTTAGAAGGTAAATACGATCACTTACCAGAAAACGCCTTCTACATGGTTGGTGGTATCGAAGATGTCGTTGCCAAGGCTGAAAAGTTATTAGCTGAATCCAAGTAAGTTTCATAGATTTTTTAAACTAACGTTTATATATGTACATAAAAATCTGATATGGTGAAACTCTACTACAATGGTGATATTGAAAAGGAAATTATTAATTCTATGAAAGGAATAGAAAGAATTGATAAAAGGAGGAAAAAGGGCATTTGATATGGAACTGGTCTTATTGATTTGTTGCACTTTTCTAATGAAATTATGATAATGATAAAATAAAACTTAAATGATACAGGTTTTCATGAAGAATTACTACTTTCTTTTTTTTTTGAAAGTTCTTTTTATAGCAAATAAAACAATTTATAAATAACATTAAATAGTATATATTGAATATTCTTATATCTAAAATAAAAATTAAAAAAAAAATAATAATAGTTAAATGATTGTAGTTTGTATAACTATCAAAAGTTGTAGTCGTTCTTGATAGCTTTCAATTTTTGAAAAAAGTATTTTGCCGATTCTCGGGCTTTAGTTCACAAACACGATTAGCTAACATTTCTACAAAAGATGGGGAAATGTCAAATCTGATCCATCAAATTACATAAAAACCGTATAAAAACAACCATATTTAATTTTCTGCAGATAATGACATACCTAATTAGAACTCAGGGTATGTTCATAACGAATATATTCAAACGTTATGTATCACTTGGTGGGGTGAACAATCACTTGAAATCAATGGTATACGCCAAAAAACTAGATGCCTCACAGATGAACACTCACTTCATATCCTTTACAGGTCCAGAAACCTTAGACTTTGTAAATGGATTGGTGACTTCTAAGCTAGATAACAAGAGAAGTGGTCAAACATCAAGAAGTGTGTCCATAACTGATGAGAGTTTTGAATCACCAGACACGATAAAGGATTGGGAAACTGAATCAGTGAACAATTACGTGGCTAAACAATTAGTTGATACTTATAAAGCAGAATACGACAATTTGGATGAGGGTACGATAAGAAAATCAACTTTATATTCGGAACAAGAAGAATCTTTCGGAAACATCAGAGGTCAGCTGAGTTCATTGTTGACTAGTACATCCAAAGTCACAACTTTGATGAGATTATACACACCCTTGTCTATGAATGGAGAACATATAATCATGGAAGTGCCTAAACAAAATATTAAAGAGGAAGATCCGGATTGTGATATTATAGGGATATTTGGAAAACATAAGAGATTTAAAAGACAAGTCAAGATGATTAAAGATGTGCAAGATGACTCACAGAATGGGTTTAATGTATGGGATGTATGTTTTGAAGCTTCATTAGCCAAGAGTGATATGGAATTAGAAGCCAAAAGTTATTTATTCAACGAAGACAAGTTGAACTATTTGTTCAACAAAAAAATTCACATAGATGAGCACTTCAACTCAGATAATGTCATAGCAGTTTACTTTGACGAGATTTTATACAGTTGTTCATTGCTTATGGAAGACTCATACAAAGTTTATTATAGATACAGAGTTTTGGTCAAGAAGGATATAGAAAAAGTAGATTCATTTGTTCATCCTTTCTATGTTGAAAACTTTACACAAAATGATGTCAGTAAAATACAAAATATTGAGCAAAGATACGGGTTGTATGATTTATGTGACGTTAAACCAGGAACAGTTTTACCATATGATTTGAACATTGATTACATTCCTAATGCAGTAAGTTTTGATAAAGGGTGTTATATTGGACAAGAACTCACAACGAGAATGCATTCTTTGAAGAAAATAGTTAAGCGTGGAGTACCAGTTGAATTTCAAAATGTGAACGATAAGGTTAAACCTCAAGTTGATTGGAGAGTGTATACTGATCATGATTTAGAGATTGATGGCAAGAAAGAAACTAGTGTTTTTGGAAATTCAAATAAACCATTGAAAAAAAGAAGCGCATCTGTAGGGAAGTTAATAATCAATGATGATAAGAGAAATATAAGACTGGTGTCTTTGAAGACTAAATATGTTAATGAACTGTTTGGTAACAACAACAAAGATATCAAGTTTTATCTATTGCCTTCTAAGGAAGAGATAAGATCAAAGGGGTTGAACAAAGAGGAGTGTAAAATTCCAATAGAGATTAAAACGCCATACTGGATAGATGAATACATTGAGGAGCACTTTGAAGAGTAAAAACCTCCCTTAAGGTTATAAGAGTTTATAAATTTTTAAAAAATATTGTCAGCCGCACGTGTAAATGTGACATTTTGCTAAACCAAGGACGCGTTTGTTCCACTTTTTTTGTAACACTTTTTTTTTTAATGGAAAAAATACATTCAGGTAAAAACTGGGTGGAAAAAAATTCTTATAAATTACCTAATTAGGAAATGTTTAGATGTAAAAAAGTGAAAAAGATTGAATTTTTTTTTAAAAAAAACAAAAACATGTCCCAAAAGGGACATGTTTTTTATGATGGTTTTTCTTTTAAAGTCATTTTTTTTAAAAAATAAGCGAAGGAAATCTAAATTCACTAGCAAAATCACAGGCATAAACGCCTCAAGTACGTGAAGAATTAATCAAAGCTTATATTTTGGTGTGGATTCTTTGGCAACATTGATATTTCGCTTTTTCTTAACAATTTCCTAAAGAAGAAATGCTTGTATTTTTTTTTTTTGCTTGTGAATTTCTCCCTTCCGTGTTAGCGCAGAGACCTTTTGCATTCGTTTTGGCCCACTTTTTTTTTCTTCTAACTAGTAAAAATCTTCGTTGCTAGGCAAAATTCGCTATTCTTGATTTTACGCTATTTTCTTGTCAATCTTAAATTTATCTTCAAAGAAACCTCTATAGAAATAACCTAAAGTACCAGCACAATTATAGTTAACATGTCTGAAGAACAAGCTATTGTCGAAACTGTTGCCCCAGTTGTTTTAGCCACTGCCATCCCAGAAGATGTCGTTGAAGGTCAACAAGAAGTTAGATTATTCAACAAGTGGTCTTTCCAAGATGTTGAAGTTAAGGACCCATCCTTAGTTGCCTACGTTCAAATCCAAAACCCAGTTTACGTCGGCCACACCGCCGGTAGATACGCCAACAAGAGATTCAGAAAGGCTCAATGTCCAATCATCGAAAGATTAACCAACTCTTTAATGATGAACGGTAGAAACAACGGTAAGAAATTAAAAGCTGTCAGAATCGTCAAGCACACTTTAGAAATCATCAACGTTTTAACCGACCTAAACCCATTACAAGTTGTTGTTGATGCTGTCGTCAACTCCGGTGCCAAGGAAGATACTACCAGAGTTGGTGGTGGTGGTGCTGCCAGAAGACAAGCCGTTGATGTCTCTCCATTAAGAAGAGTCAACACTGCTATCTCCTTATTAACCGTTGGTGCTAGAGAAGCTTCTTTCAGAAACATCAAGACCATTGCCGAAACCTTAGCCGAAGAATTAATTAACGCCGCCAAGGGTTCCTCTACCTCTTTCGCCATCAAGAAGAAAGATGAATTAGAAAGAGTTGCCAAGTCTAACAGATAAATGGTTATTAATGATATCATTATAACTTTTTTAAATAGATTACTAAACGTTTTAAATATAAGAAACCTTTAATACAGAACTTAACATACAAAAAAATAAAAAGGAACAAATAATTGATATAGTATAAAACAAGTGATAATGGAACAGAATCTGGATAAGTTAAACATAGTAATGAATGAATGTGGAGTTAAAGATAATTGAGAAATGAATATGCCATTTTGAAGTGGAAGTAAACATGATTGATGAAACGATACATTGAATAATGAAACAGTACGATAAAGAAAACAATTAATGACAAAAATACGAATGAACCTATGGTTGATTTATGAACTTAGTGAGATATCCACAAGATCAGAGAAACATTCAAGACCTACCATGCTTCACTTATGCAGTTCCCATTCACTAATTTTTTTTTTACTCAATTTATTCTCTATTTATTCAATAGAGCAGAATTGGTGATTAGTCTGATCCAGTTCTATGATAGTTGTGATGATTGTCATGGTAACTGTATCAAGCTGGTCAATTGCTGGTTATTTAACTGGCGTTACTTAAATATCTAATTTCGGATATAAGAAAATTGCTCATCAATGAATTTCTAAACCTGAAATAACGTACTGTAAGCTGCTATCTTTTTACATAAAAGTAGTTTGAATATAGTAGCTTTGTTACAATTTATAATAATTAAAGTTTTACTTATAATATTAGAACATTTGGTATAGTTATTGCACGCTTTAGTGGAATTTTCATTAAATTTGGGGTATTTTTCAGTTTAGGAAATCTAATTTTTTCACGGATGGGTTTAATCAAAAGAATTTTCAGAGCTCAAAATTGGGAATTTTTAAACCAACAGAAAAGTATTTATTATTTGTAAATAAGCTATAAAACTTATGCTGTA
>JAJMDF010000269.1:0-28708 GCA_030573475.1 Hanseniaspora thailandica (nom. inval.) | reverse complement strand
AAAACATTTTTGAAGAAAAGTGGTGCACCCATTTTTTTTACAACTAGGAATTTTGATGGATTTTGAGTTTGATCAGTAGGAACCCAATAACCACCAGCTTTTTGGAAAGAATATATCCAACAGATATCAGACAGATAAGTGTACAAACTCTGATTTTTTGAATTGTCAAATAAAATTCCCGAGAGGTTTTTGTCATTTGAAATATCTTCTCTCTTTACAGCTTTATTATCCAAAACACTTTCTTCTACAAAGTCTCCTATCAACTGCTGCTTTTTGACAGTTGCAAAACGATGTAAAGCTGAATGAATAGATGATGGAGTCTTCAACATGAACTCTTTATAATCATTTCTAAGTTGTTCAACAATCTCACCATCAATAGCATTCTCTATAAAGAAGTTGTGCAGATATTCTTCATAGTTGTCACTTTGACCGTTCAAGATTGCTAGTGATTTTTCAAATTTTTCAGTTTTGTCTTCAATATTATTTAAGTATTCACCAATGGTTTCATATCCCAAGTCCTTCAAAATGACATCCCTTTGTGCCATAAAGAAGTCTTCGTATGTCATTAGTATGTTCGGATTCCGTGGAACAGATTTGAATATATTTTCCATAGTTTTTTGCGGACTTCTTGCACGACCAACGATCTTTTTAAAACGGAATGTTTCTGCTGCATCAATATTTTTTAAATGTTTGTAGATGTCTAATGAAGAGCTCAAAAACTTTCTGAGAGAAACGTGTCTTCTACGACAAACTTCTACCCATAAATCTGGATTTTCAGCAAGATTATACATTTTGTTTTGTGGGTATGCTTTTTTCAAGTAAGAAGCGTCCATATGTTTTTTGTAGACATAAAGAAAATCATTGGCAGTTAAAGTTTTACCAAACACCTTTGGGAAGTGAATGTCCATTTTCTTTCCAGATAGAACTCTCAAAATGGTTGAAAGAATAAAATACCTAACTCTCTCCTCATCTTGTAGATGATTCCATTTTTCAAAGGTTTTAATTAAATCAAAGTGATCGTTAAATCTTTGAAATCTTAAATCGTAGAAATTGTAGAATATTTCACCGCTGGAGAAGTCTCTATTTATTGTCTCACCAGTAATTAAAAGATTATCATAAGTTGTGTTAAGATCACTGTAAGCATCATCTTTTTTCTTTATTGGTGATCTTCTACCTCTTCTTGAGTTTAACGCAACATATTTGGAAAAATGAGGATAGTTCAACTCGACAAAATATAACTTAGCGGTAAAGTTCATGAACTTACGAGAATTATCAAAAGCTCTTGCTGCACTCATCACTCTTTTGTGATCAGCATCATCTTTCAGGGAGAATCTTTCATTGTCTTCATCGAACTTCTTTATCAACTTTTTCCAATAAGACGTTCCAGGTGCATTATCTATAATTGAATGCCACTCCTTATTCAAGTCCACAAAAGCTTGCAAATGCATAGCAGCACCTCTTGTTTGTGAGCTGTCTGTCTCATCTACCTCGTCTGCATCAATTTCTTCAATATTATCATAATCGTCGTCGATATCATAGTTTTTAAAGGTAGATTCTCCGTTTTCAGAATCTTCTATAGATAAAGATGTTTTGTCAAGCAGCATGTGGTCAAAATATGTTTTGTAAAAACTTTCCTTCACAAACAATTGATATGCTGAAGATTTTTTAATAATTGGAATATTTCCAGCTACATCAGGATGACGATCTAATTGCAAAGATTTCTCATCCAATGCTTCAGATTCTTCTTTTGACAAATTTTTGAAATCCCTGTAGTGTTTTTTAATCAATGTTCCAAAGTTGACCATGAAGTCAAATGGATCATCAATAGTAGAAAGTTGATCCAAAAGATACAGCTCAAATCTAGATAAATTGTAGTTCAAATATGGTTTTATGTTATCAAAATTACTAACAACTTCAGAAACATCTGAGAATTTGTGAATGAATTTATCAAAGATTTTTATAAAGAGAAGTAAATGCTTATTGTTTTCATGGTTTGCTGTAAACCTCAAGAAATTTGCATGAACGACTACTTGAACATCAGCCAATAATTCTTCCCATAATGTTGCTATTTCTTGATGTTCCAAATCAGGCATTATAGCTTTAATTTCCTCAAGTTCAGAAGTATTGGCTTCTTGGACCTCAGCATCATTTAAGGTATTCAATGTGTTAACATACTTTTTAATTTTTTCTACTTTGTTCACACCATTTTCTCGTGATTTCTCAAGCAATTCTAAAATCTTTATCTTGTAACCAAATTTTTTATTATCAACATTACCATTAGATGTTTGAAGATGTGTAATTATATTACGAATTCTATAAAAACAAAACAATCTTGCATACATAGAGTATTGTCTTGATTCATAAGTTTGTCTTTTTTGTTCTTTTAATAGCTTTTCCATTGCCTCAGCCTTTTGCATCCATTCGTTTTTTTCCTCAAGTGGTAAATTTCTCCATGTTTTTGCAATCAAAGTGTTTCTGCTAAATATATTATCAGAAGCATCAGTGTTATTCTTAGTAAACCATTGCTTATACAGGTCATATCCGAAGATGTTCGCAGATGCATGTCTTTTAATGATCGCTGAATGTTTGGAAAGCAGCGATGCCTGTGGTATAGAACGAGCAATATTGAACATTTGTGTCAAATAATTCTGTTAATTTAGTTAATCCAACCTAATATCTGTGTTTAGCTGGGAGTGAAAAGTATAGCAGTCAGTACCTGTGTTAATGATGTTGTTTGGTGTATCTCATCTAATGATTCTCAGCAGACATGAAAACCTTTCAGGCTGAACAAAAAAAAAAAAAGAAAAGAAAAGAATCTTCTTGCAAAAAATACACCAAACGCTACCAGATGTCAAATGTGAAATGTTTCAAATATCACCAGTGAAGTCAGTTGATTAAAACTACAAGTAAATAACGCACTGTTAATGTGTAAAGCTAAGTACAAAGGACAGTTATATATCGTTCAAATATCAAGGCTAATGTCTATTATTTTCTATAAGTGTTTCCTGATACCTTACGTACGCTTCCAGAGCTTACATTTCTGTAGTTAGAAACTGAAGATGCATAGTTGTTAGAGGAGTTGTTGTTTGTATGGGTATTTGAATTCATTGATGTTCCACTAACATTGTTAGAGCTTATGTTTCTTCTCTGGCTTTGCTGTTGCTTGGCATTGTAGATCATCTTCATTTCCTCACCGGTTATGTTTCTGTTTTCCTTAGCACTGTTTGAGTTGCTCAAGTTTCTAGGCTTTGGAGATCTTTGCGGGGATCCCTGCAGTATCTTTTGTTCTTGTTCTCTAGCTCTTTGTGCTTGCTTGGCATCGTATCTTTCAACTGTATTGACACCAGTGTTATTCTTTCTTGGTTGACCAGGGGATCTCAAAGGAACACCGTGAGTTAGGTTATTTGAATTCTTGTTGTTGGTATCTGGAGACTTTGGTACTTCGGCACTGTTTCCCACTAGACTGTAATCTGAATTCTCTGTAAGATTTCCATAATTATCCACATAATAGGCTTGACTTTCTTTGTCTTTGCCCAACTTCTTCTTCTTTTGTATCTTGTATTCTTCCAAATCAACTAATGGGTACATTCCGTTTATTATATCACTAGGTTCTAAGGATAATTTCTTATTGTATCTTAAGTCTCTAAAAGCATGTTGGTTGATGTATAACCAGTGTTGTTGTGGACCTACTAACATACCTGGTCTGATTAGTCTTAAAAAGCCAATCACTTCATTGGCAGTAAAGTCATACTTGTATAGTAGGTAAGCACCAATCAAACAACCAGTTCTTCCCAAACCAGCTTTACAATGAACAGCTATTTTTGGCTTTTCGTCACCCAAGTCTTCATGTTCTTTCAAAATGGTTTCAACACAACCAATGAAGTTCAGCACAAATGATTCATCTGGACAAGTACCATCTTCAAAAATCATATCTAAATGCTGAATGCCATTCTTTTCAAAATGTGCCTTGTTGTATAAATGAGAATTCAATCTAACTACCAACTTTGTGTTGGTTTTTTTGAAAATGTCTATAACTTTTCTGAATGTTTTGTTAATTTTTAAATTGCTATCTTCACCCAATGCATATAATCCACGAGGATCGTCATCTCTAGGAGATGCAAATGCAATGAAATTCGGTGTCAAAATATTCAAATCACCATTGTCAACTTTTTCATAATATTCATATCTATCCAAATCAATTTTATGTAGATCCAACAACTCATGTTCTTTGGCTTTCCAACAACCATAAACAACATCTTGGATAGTGATTTCAAAGTCTGCTACGGAATAACCGGCATCTCTGAAGGGCATGAATGGGGGATCAACTTGAGCCAAAGGTTGTAAAACTTGATGAGGAGTCCATGATTGAATCAAAACCATATAACAACATAATAAACAGGCAGCATTGGCTCTTTTCTTGGTTGATGTTGAACTATAGAACACAACAGCCTTGTCGGCATTGGTAGAGACAGTCAATTCCTCGTGTAATCTTAATGCAAATCTGTACAAATGACCGACATGGAATGGACCGAAATCTAAATGGAAGTTGTTGTAGAATAGTTCATCGTCCATTGTGAAGAACGTAGCCTCATCTGTGTTGACTGGATCGAAATCAAAAGCTCCTAGGTATAGTCTATTTTTAAGAAACTCGATGGTGTTAGGTATATTTAACCTTTTTCTAGTAGACATGTGTGTGTATTAATTGAAATTAAAATGAAGGAAACTAAATGATAATAGTGTTTTTTTTTCAAAAATTGTTTGGAGGGTGATACTCTGCTAGATCTTTTAATAAGATGAAAGCAATTTAAATATTTGAGAGTGAACTTCAATAAGCCAAAATAAAAAGGGGGGAGAATCAGATTGTATTATGAAATTTTGGTTTGGTTTTTTTCTATAATGATCATCATAGATCAAAACACATGAACAAATGTTTATGGTAAGAAGAATTTCCAAAGAGAGAACAGCTGTAAACCAAAACAAATCCTGTTAGTAAAAAAAAATTTTCGCTGCTGATTTTTTTTTTTGAGGAAGAATCAGATTTGTTTACACAAACATTTCCTAATTGAGACACATCATACACGCACGTGATAATTACCCAAATAGGAAATGATTTCACCAGCAAAAAAAAAAAAAAAAAAAAAAAAACTTGAAACAACTATGCAACAGCTATACAATGAATTTTATGTTTTATTGAAAATTATACAGTTTGTTTATCAGTCTTGTTTGGTAGGAATGTTTATCTCATCACCTATCGCTCTTAATGACAGGCCTGCTTCTATTAATACACCAAACTGAAGTCTCTCGGGGACTGTTGATGGGATTTCTAAACTGGTGGAAAATGATTACGTATGAATGATTTTGTCTACGCCGAATTTAAAATTTATGAAAAAAAAAAAATCTTATCCTCTGAAAAATTTTGGTGCTTGTTGATTCAATGGAAGGCACTTCAATTACGTGTTGTCTCTTTCATCTATATATATAGAGGAGAATGCTTTGATTTGATTAAAAATAAAGTAGTTTAATACAAAAAACCCAAAACAACAATCAATAAAAATCTGGAATTACTACTACACAACTGTGCTTTTTGATATTTCATATAAACTTATTATAGAAGATACATATTACTTATAATGTTGCCCACTTTCCAAAATAATACAAGAGATTCAGACGTGAACAATAATGAAGAAAATATCATGCTAGACGACTTTGTTGATGCCCACAGCGACATTAACGAGCAAGCTCTTCCAGAAGAACCTAATATCGAAGAAGATGCCCAAATTGCCGAACTTATTGCTCCTTACATTGCCAATTTATCCATGAAAAATCCAATTCTTTATGATCAATTGATTCATACTATAGATCAAAACAGAATCTTACAGAATGTCAACCCTGATGAGGAGAGTGAGTTTGAAAAGATTCAACAAATGAAGAGAGATATGAGGGAGGATTTGGAAGCTGATTGGAATGCTGTTGATCCAGTTCCATTTTTAGGTGAAGATAACGAAAGTAACGAAGAAGTTAACACTCTTCATGCTGGAAGAAGCTCAAGACAATCCATGCACAGTGAGGAGTCTGGCAGAAGTAGAAAGAAATCAACCATAGGTTCTGTTTTAAACAAGTTTGGTTTAAGTGCTGTTGATGAAGACGATGAAGATAATTCTAGCGTCTCAGATCATCAGAGTCACTCAAACGAAAAACATACCTTACAAGATAATCAGTCTCATCATACTTCTGCAATGAAGTCATACACTTCCGCAAACTCCAAACCTGAATCAATTTCTGGAAAGATCACATCTGTTTTGAAAAAGACCATTGGGTTGGAAGAAGGTTACGATCCTACTGCCATTTACGACAACAACGATACAACTGAGGATTTGAATGACTTTGCCATGGATGAAATGATGGAATCTCAAGAATTACCGGAAACTAGATTGTCAGGGGACCAAATCATGGCTTCCAAGATAGATGATACTTTCAACAAGACCGAAATCAATCCAAATGTCAGAACTCCCGGTTTGATGAACAAGTTTATGTTCAAGTACAGAAACCAAAGAACAGACACTGCTGACAACCAAACTACTAATGCTGATGGCATGCCAAGATTCCGATCCAACAGACCAAAAGAAGCCATGAAATACATACCTAAGAAGATTATGCCTGGTAAGGGTATAAGATTAAAAAGAGGTGCTGGTAATTCTGCTGCCATTACTGTCCACTTGGCCACTTTACTTAACAAGCAAAGATTCATCATCAGATTGTGTAAAGCTCTTATGTTATACGGTGCCCCTACCCACAGACTTGAGGATTATATGAAAACCACATCCTCAGTGTTGGAGATTGTTGGTCAATTCTTATATTTACCAGGTTGTATGATCATTTCCTTTGATAATGTTTCTACCACTTCTGATGGTGGTGAGTTACATTTGATTAAATGTAACCAAGGTGTTAATTTGTGGAAATTACACAAGGTTTACAAAATATACAAATTGGTTATCCATGATCAAATTGCCTTGGAAGATGCCTCTACTGAAATTGACGCCATCTTAGTTGAACCAAATCTGTACAACAAGTACTGGACTGTATTTTTCTATGCATTTGCTAGTAGTATGGTTACTCCATTTGCCTTTGGTGGTGATTGGATTAACATTGCCATTTCATTCTGTATTGGGTTAGGTGTAGGTATATTGCAGAATTTGGTTGCACCTAAATCTACCTTATACTCCAATGTCTTTGAAATTTCTGCTTCCATCGTTGTTTCATTCTGTGCCAGAGCATTAGGTTCCATTCCAAACTCTAATATCTGTTTCGGTTCTGTTGTTCAAGGTTCCTTAGCCTTGATCTTACCTGGGTATATCATCTTGTGTGGTTCTTTAGAATTACAGAATAAGAATTTATTAGCAGGTAGTGTCAGAATGATTTATGCTATCATCTATTCCTTGTTCTTGTCTTTTGGTATCACATTGGGTGCTGCCTTATTTGCTTGGATTTACAACAACGCCACTAATGAAACCACTTGTGCCAAGAATGTTCCTGACTTGTATAAGCTACTATGGGTTCCAGTCTTTTCCATCTTGCTAGCTTTAATCAATCAAGCTCACTGGACACAACTATTTGTTATGACTGCTATTTCTTGTTTAGGTTACTTGACAACTTACTACTCCGGTAAGCATTTCAGTGAATCTACTGAGTTCTGTTCCGCCTTAGCCGCCTTTGTCATTGGTATCCTAGGTAATCTGTACAGTAGAATTTACAGTGGTTTAGCAGTAAGTGCCATGTTGCCTGCTATCTTTGTCCAAGTTCCTTCTGGTATTGCATCCAAGTCATCATTATTAACAGGTGTTAGTGTTGCAAACCAAATAGTCAATGGTTCTAAAACACAAGTCGAAGAAACAAGTTCCAATGCCTTGTCCTTTGGTTTACAAATGATCCAAGTTGCCATTGGTGTTACTGTAGGATTATTCTCATCAACCATATTTGTCTATCCATTTGGTAAGCAAAAGACAGGTTTATTTACCTTATAATTTACGATATATACCCTTCCACTTTTAATACATCTATGCAATTTTATAGAAAATCTAAGTAGTCGTTGGTTAACTCCGACAAGTCACATTTCTTTTTTTTTCCGGAAAACGATTTTCCCCGTTTGGGCAAACCATCCCAGAAGAAAAAAAGCACCAATATATTTTTATGAAAATTCACCTCACATAGGTTAAACTTAATCAAACAATTGTATAGAGACAGAGACTTTTCAAACACACCCAAATAAAACTATCAGCTTCAAGCATACATTATATACACAAATGTCATCTTTAAGAGATCAGTTATCTCAAATTGCCTCTCAAACTCAAGGTATCGCCTTGGATAGAAAGAGAAGACAAAAAATTCATTCAGCCTCTTTAATATACATCCCTAAAGTTGCTGCTGCTCAAGATTTTGAATTCATCTATGACCAAATCTATGACCATTACTTAGAGTTATGCTCTATAGACTCTAGATTTGAAGCTTTCAAGAATTCCTTGTTTGCAGAATCTTCCATTACCCTTGATAGAAATACTTTAAATGATGAAGAAAACAAAGATTTGAACACTAATATCAACATGTTTTTGTTAATGGCCAGTAGCAAGTGGCACTTGAATTCCACTTTATACGCAGTTGAATGGTTAGTCAGAAGATTCCAAATTCAAATTCACAATGTTGAATTCTTCTTATTCTGTTCCATCCATCATTACCAAACTGCTGTATTCAGCAAGATCTTAAGCATCTCTAAGTTACCAAACAACTACAGCGTCACTTTAGGTCCATTCCAAAAACCAGACAGTTTACCACCAAATAGTTCTTCCTTATTGAAGTTATTCCATGACTTTGAAATAAGATCTAATTACTTCAAGTTCATGAGCAGACTTATCAAACACAAATTAGGTTCCCAAAGTGTCTATACCTTCTTATCTGTTTTAGCCATCAACTTGGTTGCCACATACCCAAAGATATTATCTGATTTGATTCCAAGTGTTTTAGAAATCAGTGCTAAGCTTTTGGCCTGTAAGGATTCCAGTTTCAAGGAAGCTCAAACTGCCGCTCATACCATGCTTTTAGTTTTGAGTAAGACTGACTTGAATGAGACTATCATCTTTGCCGCCGTTGAAACTATCTTAACCAACATAAGAGATAACTCTAACACTCAAAAGTCTGGATTCATAACCATTTGTTCTTTGTTGCAATCCTTGAATGGTGAAGTTAAACAATTATCTCCAAGAATTTTCAAACTGTTAAATGAAAAGTATGGAAAGACTTTGGTTTACAACATCAGCATTCAAGAATTAGCTGTCAACAAATTTATCGTTTCATATGTTAGATCTGCCATCAGATACGATTACCAAGATGGCTTAGATAATGTTATAGAAGTATTGAAGAGTTATTCCTTGTTGTCTAAGTACGAAAAGAAGTTGATCATATCCGATTTGATAAATTTATCTGAAATCATCCAAGATAAGTCAATTTTGGCCCCAATATTCACATACTTGGTCAAACAAGATGAATTATTGGTTATAGAATCTTTGATTGCTTTGAATATTAGTCCAGAAATCTTTGAAATTAGATTGACCACCTCCTTATTCAAGGAATCAGATAAAATGGACTCAAACAATGCTGAAGATGTTTTAAAGGAAATTAGTGATTCTAAGATTGTTGGTTCTATGACTACAATTGAACCATACAAGGAATGGGAGAGCAAGAATGCCCAATATGTCTTTAATGAAAAGACCTCAGTGTTATCTATTGATGCTGCTAGATTCAACAAACTTTTGTCATTCTTTGTTGAAGCATTGGGAAGAAAGTATTCTACCAAACAATTTTTAGAATTTTTTTTCACCAACTTTGAAGCCAGAATCACTTTCTTAATCAGAGTATTAGCTTCTTCAGCTCCATCTGCCTTGAAATTAGTTATTGCTGAAAATCTACAAAGAATAACCGGTTCCATTTCAAAGACAATGAACTTATTTGCTTTAGTTCCTACTTTGATTTGTGCCTTAAATGATAAGAGTAAATCGGTCAGAGAAGCTATAGTCAGATACTTAAGATCCCAAGTCTTGAAGAGATGCACCAATGAAACATTCTTCATGATTGATTCTATTTACGGAAATGATGTTGAAATATCCTTATTTGAACCAAAACAATGTGACAAGTGGTTAAAGAACTTTTTGGACAACTACAATGTCGATATAGATAGCTTCTACGAATTCTGCATAACTAAGAAATCAGAAAGTATTGACATGATTTTCTGGGCTGACCAAGCTAAAAAATGTGAAATGTACAGTTGTAAGAACACCATCATAAACATAATCACTTCCAGCAAGCTTTATAATTCTAACTACTCCGAATTATTATCATCTAGTTTAACCTCATTTATTGAAAACTATGATGAAATCAAGGCTCAATGTATTGAAGAAAAATTAGACTTCAACGAATTTGAAACCACTATGTGTTCCATTGTTTGCAAGAGTGAAAAGAATGAATCCAACATAGACTTTATTATCTCTTCTTTGAATTCTCAATATAAGAGCTTATCTGAAGTTGCTATCCAACGATTATACAAGATATTTGTTTCTCTAAAATTCAACACTAAGATCAACATTTTGAACAAGATTATAGATGCCACTGCCAAGACTCCAGAATTATTAAACTACGATTCTTTAGAAGTTTTACAAACTTTAAACATCGATTGTGATGTCTACTCTGCTATTTTGAACAACAGCAATATTATCATGGAAGAAAGTGAAGAAGCTCAACATCAACATCTATTGAAGAAAAGAAGAAGAAGATCATCTGCCAGTGTCAAGTCAGTACTACAAAAGGATGAAGTTACTCAACTAGCTGAATACCATTTGAAGAAGATAACTATTATCATCGAATCTATTGATGGTAGTAGAAACTTGAAGAACGTTAATGAACAATTCCTAGCTGCTATGTTCAACCACTTGAACGATTTAGAAACTTTGGATAACGACGGTGGTTTACCAATCCTATACGTCCAAGAAATATTGTGCAGTTGTCTTTTGAAATCTATCAACATCTTGAAAGAACAACAACAAAACCAAAAGTCAAAGACTAAGCTACATACTCTAAGACCAGATATTTTGGTTGCTGCTATCAGATCATCTCCATCTCCTCAAGTCCAAAACAAGTTGCTAATGGTCATTAGTGCTTTAGCTTCTTTGAGTCCAGAGATTATCTTACACTCTATTATGCCAATATTCACATTTATGGGTACTCACTCCATCAGACAAGATGATGAGTTTACTAACAATGTGGTTGAAAACACCATCAAGGCTGTTATTCCTGCTTTATTACAAAATAGTGAAAACATCAACTCTGAATTGGAAGTCTTATTATCCAGCTTTGTTGCTGCATTCAACCATGTTCCTAAGCATAGAAGAGTCAAATTGTTTACTACTTTGATTTCTACTTTGGGTACTTCCAACTCCATGCACTCATTCCTATTCTTGATTGGTGAACAATTCTACAATGCCAACTCCAATTTCAAAATTGGTGAAAGTAAAGAAATTATCACCTTTACTAAGAGTTTCATTAACAACTTTGCTGCTGAAGAACAATTGACTGCCATCCATGATTTCTTAGGCTTGATTAACATGTTACCTTTGATTTTGAACAACACTGCCGAAAGTGGTGAGTTATTCAACAAAGCCAAGAAGGCTATGTTACAAAGATCTTTATTCTCCAGTAACATCTTAAGAATGAATGACACTGAGTTGATCAACTTCAGAAAATCTTTATTGGTCTTCTTGAATGGAATCATTGTTGAATCTGACGACTCTTATTACACCACTGGTAGTTTGAAGTTAAGAATTATGAGTAGTATTTTGGAAGGTAACTCTGAAATTAAACAATTAGTCAGCACCACTACCAAGACTATCTTACAAATGGTCAACGATACTGATGTACACCTTGCCAGTTTCAAGAACACCAAGCCAGCTAGAGTCAACAAAAAGTTGTTGAAGACTAAGAGACAATCTAGTTCTTCAACTTCTAGCAGTAAGAGTGGTTCTGAAGACAATGAGTTCACGAAACAAGAAATTTTGACTGACATCAAGGCTCTTCAATTTGAAATACTTTCTGATGTTTTGGCTCTATTGACTATACAAGATTACACCGATGCTGTTATTCCATTGATGAGCAATGAACAAGATGACCAAATCAGATACCATATGACTCTAAAGATTTCTAAGAGATTCAGCTATGAACCTGTTGGTGAAACTGCTGAGATTATGAAACAAGTTGTTGATGTTTTGTTTGCCAATTTAATGGATAGTTCTAGCAACACTGAAATTGTTTATGTTTCTTTGAATGCCTTAAGTTATGCTATCAACAAGTATAAGGAAACTTTAGCTGATGAATTGCCAAAGACCTTAGAAATTGCTGTTGCCAAATTGAATGGCGAATTCAATGAAAACGTCGTCATTGCTTCTTTATCTGTTATCAACATCTGTATTCAATTATTAGGTATCAAGTCCATTCAATACTACTCCAAGACTGTTCCAAAGGCCCTGGCTTTATCCAACGATTTACAAAATGAAAAGTTACACTTGAAGAACAAGTTAGTCAAGGAGGAATTACAACTATCCATTTTGTTGTTGTTTGCTACTGTTTTGAAGAGAATCCCAATGTTTGCTGGTTCCAACTTACAAGAAATTTTGTTGTCTATAATGTATGCATTCAATGTTAAGGAAGAAATCAGATTGAACATCATCAACTTGTTGTTAGAAAACTGTGACTTGAAGGAAGTCTTGAACAAGCTACACAAGATCTGGCAAACTGGTATTTTTACTGTCAGAAACGAAAAGCCAAATGGTGTCCAAAGTATGGCCTTGTCTATTTATTTGACTACCTTGGAAAAGACTATTACCTTGATGGATAAGAAAACTTGTAAGATCCAATCCGCTATCTTCTTCAAGTTGCTTACTCACTTATTCGAATTTAGATCATACAGCTCCTTTGATAGTAACACCATCAACAAGATCGAATCTATGGTCCATGTCATTGCTCATGTCTTTATTTTAAAGATTAACGATCAGCTATTCAGACCATTGTTTGCTTATTTGGTTAAGTGGGCTTTCTTGGGTGAGAATGTTAACAACAAGGAAATGACCAGAAACGAAAGATTAGTCCAATTCTTCAAGTTGTTCAACAAGTTACAAGAACAGTTGAGATCCATTTTGACTTCTTATTTCACTTACATCCTGGACGATACAAACCAAATTTTATTGGAAATGACTGAAAAATACGATGTCACCAATGTCAACCTAAGAAGATTGGTTATTGTCTGTTTCGGTTTATCTTTCAAGTATGACAAGGATGAATACTGGAGATCAAGTTCTAGATTTGAAATGGTTTGTCCAACGATCATTTCTCAATTGAAGAACATCGAACCTCCATTAGGTAAGTTCTTGGCCAAGACTATTGGTGCTTTGGCTCAGTGTAACAGCATGGCTGATGAACACAACAAGATGATGCAAAAGGAAATTATAAAACACATGAAGCCATCTTGTAGATCCAATGAAAAGTTGTGGGCCATCAGATCCATCAAATTGATCTACGCCAAGGTCGGTGAAAGTTGGTTGGTTCTATTACCTCAATTAGTTCCAATTGTTGCTGAATTATTAGAAGATGATGATGAATCCATTGAATCTGAAGTCAGAACTGGGTTGGTCAAAGTCTTTGAAAACGTTTTAGGTGAACCATTCGACAAGTATTTAGATTAGTTCAAAATTTGTATATAAGAATAAATAAAACAAAACTTTTATAAAACCTCTACAACCCCAATAATTGCATTTTCTCTATCTGTTATCAATGGCACTTTTGAGCCTTTAAAAACCATTACAGGAACTTGGTAATTATCATCAAAAACATCAGTAACTCTATGCTGTAGTGTCCTAGCCAATTCTTTTTGGTTTGTTTCAATCCATTTTTGTTTTTCTTGCACTTCTCTATTCTCTTTTTGCAATGGATGGTGATCCAAATTTTGGAATGCTAATTGTGATTCTAAGAAAACCTTTGTATCTTTTTTTTCTTTGGTGAATGAATCTTCTGGCAACGGCAGAAAGTCAATTCTGAAAGACCCATCTCCTTCTTCAATACAATATAACGAGTATTTGCTTTCTTTTTGTAATTCTGTGACATTATTGTAGTATATGTATCCATCTGAAATACCTGAAAGATTTCCAAACACAGTTCCAATGCTGATCATAAAATCATTCAGTTTGAGTCTCGAAACTTTGTTGTACGAAATGGGTTCTTCGTTTCTACCTTGGTACTTCTCCTTAGAATTGTCCACTAACTTCTGGTTTCTGATGATAATTACAGAGTAGTGACTTGGAAGTGTATCAAACTCTATCTGCACATATTTTCTCTTAACGTAGTTGGCTTTGATCGGCATTTGGTGTATATATTTCAGTGTTCTTTCAATAAGGATATTAATTTTATTTTTTAAAAAAAAGATAGTTGCGTTTGTTTGGTTTTCTTGATTTTTTCTGCTTATGAGCTGCGGTTCGAAAAAAAAGGATCAGCAAAAATTATCTGAAAAATGTTGGTGATCACAGTGGTTGATATGGATATTACCAGTAAATTGAGAGGAAAGGATTTCTTATTTACGATGTTGTGAGTAGTAGGGCTACTTGTTCAGTTGCTACTTTTTGAAGTTTATGTGACTACTTTCAACACGTGAAAGCCAAGCTACTGAGAAAGTAAAATCAGTTTAATTAAGAAAACAATTTATCATAATTTATGTGTATTTTAAAGGTTTATAAATTATTGAGGCTTTATTAAAGCTATTTTTTATAATTTGAAACATTTTATCCCAAGTTTGTTACGATATTTTCATATTTTAAGCGTCACTATGTTGACTTTTTTTATTCAGGCTGGCTAATTGTTGTTAAATGATTTAACAACTTGTATAAAAGTACAACTTACTATCCACAACAAACCAAGACTACCAATGAATTAAAGAGTGACTGTTTGTCGTAATCGGCTAACATTGTTGTAGTAGAGCAAATTTAACATGGCCAAAAGTATCATTGAATAACTATAATAATTTCACTATCATCTCAAATTTTCAAAAAAAGAAAATCTCATTTTTCACTATTAAATATTTAAGAAGTGCAAAATCTCAAGCTATAAGACTCTCAACTACTGGGCTATAAACTAATTGATCAATTTATTGAACTCTAATACCCAAATGGTATTAGTTTATAAGCAATAATAGTGTTTGTGCACGTGACTAAATTTGGGCTTGTATGTTAAAAGTCCGTTTTTGACGCAAACAAGAATTGCTTTCGTAGCTTAGTTGGTAGAGCGTCGCACTAGTAATGCGGAGGTCATCAGTTCAACTCTGGTCGAAAGCATTTTCTGCTTTAATTTTTTTGGATGTTCTTCATGAAGAATACTAATTCATGAAAGAGTTTAATCAACTTAGAACTACTGTTATTCAAATCCATTAATTTTAGGAAACTATCAGCTAAACCAGTTGATACCTTCCTTTTTTTTTTTTTGCCATGTGAAAAACTGAAATGGGAGGTTTCCCCGCTCACGTCTTATCTATGGCGGAAATGGCTGAAAAAAACACGTGCCAATACGAATACAGCCGTTCAAAGACCAGAATCAAGATTTTCAAAAAGGTTTGAAGATGTTCGTTCTTGAGATTAATGGCAGTTGCAAGAAACATGTCAAATATCTGTTAATCTAAAAAAAAAAAAATAAGTTCTAATTTGAGAAACGTAGGAGGAATTTATGAACCCGCAGATGACCGATCATATTATAAAATCGCTGATATCTATGTTAAAACTAGCATGACATAGGAAGATAATTTATTTCACTGTAGATTTTCATCGTGACTAATTAGCAGAGGAAGTGACAGTAGTGATCAAGCCGTGAAGATCTAATTACCAGAAGATGTTGATTTCTTGTTTCACAATTTTTCACATTCCGTTAAATTCTTTTTGAACACTTAGCACATAAGAGCAACTTTTGACAGCAATCAATACTTTGAAAACATCTTCTTTGTTACAAACATCCAAAGACAGCTCTTTCTCAACGACAATTGTGTGCCGATGTTTCCAGTTAAAGGTCCAAATATGTCAGAATATGCCGAGTACAGGTAATTTTCTATTTGGGAAATATTAAATGATCGGGGGTACACTTAGTACACCGGGACCAGTACTTGCGCTTAATTCTGAGATTAGTGGAATCCGACATACGTATTCCGGCGGCATACATCTATGAGTGGTGGCTTGGTTCGTAGACTGGAAACTATATAAGGTGAAGATTTCACACTTGAAATGCATTTTTCATTTCAGTTTAACATTGGTAGAATACGGAAGAAACATTAGATAGAATTATGATTAAATGAAACATGCAGACTCAGATAATAATATAAGAGTACTAATCTAAGGTATTAGATATAATAACAAGGTTTAATACTAAGTTATATTAACCAAGGACTACACAACCTATTAGTAGTAATCTATCTATATGTGTTACTTTCACTAGTAAACAATTTAAAACCCCCCTTTTTTACCTAGTCTTGCTCTAGCCCTACCTGTTACGTATTTAACTGCTACTCTGGCTGTTCCGCCGATTTTTCTCAAAATATTTATCGGATTCTTTTTTTGTTTTGCCAAGCGTATAACCTCTCTGATAGCAGAAACTCAGATCAGCAAAAAAAAAAAAAGCAGACCACAAATGGGAATTAGCCGACATGCCTTAAATTTCTTGAGCAACAGAAAAACAAAAAAAATGTGCCTCGTAAATGCTCCAGCAAGCAGACATTATCTGTTACTGTCCTATGAAATTGGACATTCAAGGTTATCACGAAAGATGCTGGGCTAGAATGCATGCCTCGTATCTTGCCACATTGCTGATGCTTGACTTAATAAAGACCCCAACACCGAGTTGCCCACAACAAGTGTAGTAAAAATGCGCCGAAAGTCCTGTGAAATTGTGAAGAAATCATTCAAGCGCAATAAAAAAAGATCATTTGACTGTTTTTCTGGATTGGGGTGTATGGCTATTGTTTCATGTGTAGCCAAACTTCTAATTTGGCCTTATAAAATCAAATAATAGAGAAAAATTTCCAACTTACTGATGTCGTGGGCAATTCTAATTGCACATCACCTTTTCCACTGCAGCATATTAGTAATGGCATCAAAGAAAAGCAACTGATTACAAACAAAAATGTAGAGGGAAATGATAGGTGACACTTTGACTTATAACTTTTGTTAAATTATAGTTGTAGGTTGAATTTACACCTAATCATACCCTGTGATTGATGCTCTCAAAAATCAAAAGCTTAATTTTTTTGGACCAGTATTATGTGCATTGATGTATTTCTTCTAGAACTTGAATACTTCAACTGACTGTTTCATCACGAACGTGTGATTAGGGTGTTCGCCCGTTGTTTTTTTGCAAAAATGGGTACGCCATATAAAAAAAAAGTGGGTACTTTAGCAAAATTGACGGAGATAAACGCTACCAATAGCCCAAAATCCCCACTTTTTATTCTAGGACAAAAATAGTGGTAAACATTCATAGCATCTACAATATTAATGGAAGGCTTTTGACAATTTGGAAAGTGATTATTTTCAATAAAAGCTATGCACTGAGCTAGTTTATTTTTAATATAGTTGTATATACGCCTTTGAATAGCTGTTTAAAAAATCATAGTTACTCTTCACTATTTCTATTATATATTCTATTCTTTTTGAAGTATGGCCAACTAAAAGGTATCATTTGATAGCCCAAAGTCTGTTGTATATTATCATGCTTTTACTTTTTTTCTAACGTGAATGGTTAGTGTTTTATCAATTGATTAGTCAAATTATTTGTCACTTCAAAAAGTGAGACTTTAAAAACTGGGGATTTTTATTAGGGACGTTTTTGGGCGCTCGGGAGGGTGTTTTTTTGGTGTGAAAATAGGGTGGATTTTATAAACGAGAAAAAGCATCTAAGCCTCCAAAATTGATAGAAAAGATTTTTTTTTTGAAAATTGCTTAACCCCGAAAAAAAAAATCTTTTTGCTTCGCGAACCCAAAAATCCATCTACGATTCGTAGATGAGAATTTTGAATTAACTAGCGTTTTTTCGATCGGGAAAAATCCATCTACGATCTTAGATGTTGAAAAAAACAAAAAAAGGATTTTTTTTTTAGAACGGAAAAAATTATATCCGAAAGGGCATGTAGACAGAGAAAAAACACACTAGCCTATGGTTAAGCAGGGAAAAAAACGCTAGACAGGGAAACATTTTTGAATAAAAAAAATTCTTTGCTTAAGCCGTGTTTATATCCGAAGTTTACCAGGTCACGTTTTAATAGTAACTTATTACGTGACAAATTATCTCCGATTAGTAGAATAAAGAAGAAACGCTGCAAACTGGCAACATATTACCCTCTTAAATATATTAAACGTAATGATAGTCTGTATAAAAATGTAGATTTAAGAAGAATTAAAAACTAGTCGTCATTTATCTCCCCTTTTTACCAGTTTAAGTTTTCAACACGTGACGTATCGGAGATTACAAAATACTGAGCTACACTATAAAGCTATGAAAAAAAAAATACCGTTTTTAAATCCGAAATCCCAAATCATCTAAGCTCGTTTTTTTTTGGTCTTTTTTTGTTAGCTTAGATGAATTTCAGTTTTGAACTTTTTTCCCGCTCAGGCCAAAAACGTCCCTATTGGAAAATGAGACTTTAAAACTGGGTACATTTTCTTGAAAATGGGTACCTTTTTCTTAATGTAACGATTACACGTTCATTTAAGCTTCTTATTACGATCCATGGGTATCAATCTACTCCTGAACAAATTTCCAATTCAATGGGCTAATTTTTTTAAGCAAATTTGCAGTGTATTATAAGCAACAAATGGCTTAAATATGCCTAATAAAACGCTAGTAAACAGTGCTCAAATAAGCTTTAAGCACACGTGACATGTGAAAATTCCTGATGTAGCTATAAACTTCAAAGCTCTTTTTCAAAAGTTAAATAAACAATATAACGAAGTCTACTTAAAAGATAACATGATGATAGTAGTAAACCGAAAAAAAGCAAAAAAAATACATGATTTAACAAAATGGTTAATTATCTAAGTTTAAGAAAGCTTTTAAAGGCTGATCTTGATGAATTTCGAGTATAAAGTAGTGATGCTAGTGGCAGCAGTTGACCAAACTTAATTAAGGATCAGATTGCTAAACCAAATGGACGCTATAAATGTTTGAGAAAGCTGGTATTTACAGAATTTTGGGAGCTAGTTTGCCGATTTGTACGTACAGAAATGCACATATTTTGTAGCAATCAAAACTGGACAGTTGTGCTGAAGCTGACGGAAAGTAAAACACTAGAAATGGTCAACCAATTTTGTATAGTCATAAAAAAGAGATAACACCGCCTTAATGTATAAGAGAAGCATTGGAAATAAGTGTTTTCTTTGAATGTTCTTTTTTAAAGTTACTAAGGTGCTCTCAAACTTTAAAAATGTGATAGATGCAGCCAGACGCTTCCCATTTTTGTATTGAATCCTCTGTACTAAATGATTTGAATCTTATATTAAAATGCTTTTGACAACATTTTAACGCATTTATATTTGTAAAAATTAAATAATATTAATTCCAACTTTAATATTCATTTCTAAATTTTATAATATTACTTTGTTTACTCTTTTTGAGTAATTGTTTACAGTGTTTAATTGGGTAAATGTAATGAATTATGTTATTTAAATTGATTAAACCAAACTTTGAAATGTAAAGATCTCTCTTGATTTTTTTGCCAGTTATATCCGAACGCGCCTATTTTCTCTTGGGTAAAAAGTGGGTATTTCGTCGTTTTTTTTTCTGCGACATCAAAAAATAGCTGTAGTGGGCGAACACCCTACGTGTGATACTTACCACACAGTGTATAATTAAATGGTGAAAAAAAATCAATGGTAATTTCTGTAAAAGACTAATCCATTTATGGTAAAAATCATAAGAAAATAAAAGTGAAACAGCCCCACAGTAATCGCATTTAAGAAGAATTAAGAAATTCCTCAAAGATTGCTGTGATTCAAAACTGCCTCTGCTGAGGTTGTCCACGTTGTTGATATCTAAGGTGCACAAAAATGTCTAATAAGGTTGGCCATCCTTGGAAAATAGAAATAATCTTGAATACATGCGGCTGCATCTCAAGTGTTTAAGCCAATTGCGCATTTTGAATAATTTCAACTACAATCTATTTCTCAAAAGTGCCAATCACACGTTTTTATTATTGCTTTCATGTAATCGCATTTACCGCAGCTAAACAAAAATCACACACTTTGTTATAAGCTCAAACATCTGCTTGCCTATAGTTATTATATGCTCAGTACTAAACAGTTTTTTGTAGTAAATCTCGGTTCGAAAATGTAATTTATTTTTTTTTTTTGCTAAAAATCTTGAATATCTTAATTTTTCTATTGTTGATTATCAAACAGACATTATACTCATAAAACAGACAATAGATAAGCATTAAGCTTTGTCCATCTTTTCTAAACAATATTGCATTAGATTCACAAATATCCAAAAATAGTGCATAGCTATACAATAGGCAACTAGACGTAGTTACATATATCAAGATTATTTTGTAATGAAAAATCCCTTGCTAATTTTTTTTGAGGGCATTTTTGAAAATCTCTTTTAAGGAATTTAGGCTTAATTTGTCCCACAATCAGCTGCAACGTCTGCAGATTACTTACTCCACAGTCAAATTACCTTTTATGTTTTGCTGTTCTTTGCCATAATGGCCTTTGATGTTATACACACATTTTTTTTATCTTGCGATCAATCATTTTTTTATCAAAACTTCTTCAGCAAGAAAAGAAAACAAAAGTTATCTCTGATTATTTAAAGAACCACAAAAACCAAGTTGAAACAATTCTGCTTTTTTTCTTTCTTTTTGAGGTTTTCTTCTATTGAAGTGGTTCAATTTGTAAATCATATTCATGAAAAAAAAGAATGCTCTAAAAGAGAATCCTCAGAAAACCTCAAAACATAGTGATTTGAAACAAAAAGCATAAAATAAAGTATTGTATTGTTCAGACTTGAAGTTACAATTTGATTTTGATCTGAAATCTAGTCTACCCTTTCATAAAAGTTACTATTTTATTACCTTATACTCTCACACTTGTTTATTGGTTACTCTTATTGCCGTTATAAGTATTGTATCTAAAACAAATCAATAATCCTAACTCACTTTTGATTAAAACAGATTTCTCTAGCATAAAAAAAAATCAAGTTGCATTGTCTAATTCATCTACAATCTTATCATAATTTATTATCACCCTTGCTAAATTATTTATAGCATACTATATTTAATACAAAGAATTAGTCTCCAAGAAAGTTTATCAACAATTTCCACAATGAATGAACCCGTTGCTTCCTTAAATAACAAAAAATTGAATGATACTATTGACAATGATACTCATCATCCTCAAGTATTAACAGATCCAAAATTGCCTCCTATAATTTTGGACAAGTTGCCTAAAAAGCTAAGAATAATCAGCTACAAAGACAACTACAAAACCATTGGCTGTGTTGGTAGTGGTTCTTTTGGTACCGTTGATCTTTGTAAAAGAATAAGTCCCGCAACAATCAACTACCCAAACACTATGGTTGATTCCAGTATTTTTACTCCTCATGATAACTTTTACAACTCTCAGAATAAGTTGGTTGCTGTCAAGACCATGAACTCTAGATTAAATGAGTTGAGTTCGTACTCTAGAGTCAGAGAGTTGAAGTTTATCTTCAATGTAAAAGCACACAAAAACTTACTACGTGTTTTTGAATGCTTTATTGATGACCACAGCTACAAGTTGCACATTGCCTTAGAGGTAATGGATCAAAACTTGTATGAACTCATCCAACTAAGACTCAAGAAAAACTCAGGATTGTTTTCTCACTCTACTCTAATGTCTATACTTTCCCAAGTTTTATTTGGTCTTTACCACATTCATGAAAATGGATTTTTCCACAGGGACTTGAAGCCAGAAAACATTTTGGTTTCCACTACTTTTAAGTACTTTGACAAGCAATACTATGAGAACATGGAACACAGATACAATTATGTTGTCAAGATTGCTGACTATGGTCTTTCAAGATTTGTAAGCTCTGATAACAACCACTTCACTGCTTATGTCTCAACCAGATGGTACAGATCCCCTGAAATCCTATTAAGAGACAAATCGTATGGTAAGCCTATTGACATGTGGGCATTTGGCTGTGTTGCCTTTGAGTGTGCTACTTTTACTCCTTTATTCCCTGGCTCAGATGAGATTGATCAAGTTTGGAAGATCTTGTGTGTCTTGGGAACTCCATTCAAAACCAAAGACAACTACATTCAAGACTATCAATCTATTGGTGGAAACTGGCAAGAGGCTGAATTGTTGGCCTACCGTTTAAATTTGAACATTCCATTTGTTCAAGGGATTCCTATAGAAGATAAGATTTGGAGTTTGGTATCACACATCAGCATTTATCAAAAGCCAAAGAGTCATGGGATCTTGAAAAAGCTTGTTGAGGTATTGAAGGGATGTTTGTCTTGGTCACCACACACAAGAGTTACTGCTGAAGAGTTGAGTCAATTTAGCTACTTTGACAAGAGTGAAGTTGACAGCCACCACAAGAAGAAAATTAATGCTGAGAAGTTGAGAATGGCGGAATTGATGAAAGTCAACAACTCTTATGACTCTACCAAGGTTTCACCAATGGAAATGTCTTCAAAGCCAAAGGCTTCATTAAGAGCTTTGAAGTCGTTGAGCTCTTCTTCAATGCTATACAGTGGTTTAGATTTCCAAGATATGTTTGAGGATGCCAAGACTTCTTACAAGTATGAAGAGTCCATTGCTCAGCCAAGAGGCTTAGCCAACAACATGCCTAGCATCAACTTTGGTAATGAACTGTCTTCAGAGTACTTGTATGGAAACCATAACACATCAACTGAACCTGACTTTGAAAATAGCATATTCAACATGTATGACACAGAGTTCCCAACAGACAACTCTGGGGTTTCATTTCAACAAAAGTCCATTGAGAACAGAAACATTGAGTCACCATTGAAATCAGTTGACTTTAATGACTCTAAGCTCAGTAACTCCAATTATGTACTGCAAAAAGCTCCAAATAACTTTAACAAAGGTAGCTATATGATGACCAATGGAATCAAGAAGAGCAACAAGAGAAGAGTTGGAAGTAATGGCGAGCACAAGTTAAGTAAAGCTTTGAAGGATGGCAATGACGTACAAGTATTCAAATCGACATTTTTAAATACGAGTAAGTATGTTGTCAATGAGAAGAAAGATTAGGTTACAATTAGGTGCTTAATTAGGGGTTTTTGGTGCTAGGTATAATTTCAAGGATTTTCATATATTTCTTACACAGACGAATGCAGGACATTTCAAGAAGAAGACAAAAATTTTAATGAAAGATAATTACGAGAGCTAGGAAATTAGTTTAGTTTATAGTAGAGTATATATATCTATTTTTCAATGAGATTAAAGCTGAATGATTTTTTAAAAAAAGAGGAAGAATTAAAAATGGGATTGGAGTTGATTAAACGACTTTGAATTTTTGTTGATTGAAATAAAAGGGATTTGAATTTAATCAACAATTTTTTCTTGAAATTATCACATATGAGGAAAGTCATGATTGAGTGTACGATACAATGTGTATTTGGATGTGCTATGAACGGTGACTGGTCAATTTGTCCCTTAGTTAGGTTTTACATACGAACATATGATTATTCTACAAAAAAAAAATTATTAATACGAATTGACGATGATTGGGGATACATTTCCACAGTGATTGTCTTCGTGAGTGGTCAAAAAAGAGAGTGAGGTATTTGTATTGCCTTGCTCGTTCTTGAGTTGCTGTGTCGATATATCGGTTTTGAGTATTCACGAGAGAGATTGCACTTGCCTGACAGATATTTTTTTTTAAAAAAGGGAGTTAATTCTCTTATATAAAGTTCATGTATGGTTTTCAGAGTAGATATGATAAACTTTTTTTAAAATAAGCCAATAAACAGAATTGTTGTACATAACCAATATTTACACCTATTAACCTTTGCTAGTTGCGGACAAGAGAAGCACCAAGCAATTTGAGTATATTTACAAACGACTGAGAGTTGTAATTTCCAGACTAGTCACGTGCTAAATTCAAGAAAAAGCGCTTAACTCTTACAAAGGCAATTTTTTTTTTCTTTCGCATCTTTAAATCGTTGTTTTTTCTTCTACGTTTTCAATCCTTAACATCATGTCGAAGACAAACCAAAACACACACAACATCTACTCAAAGAAGTACCCTTTCCAAGTATCACCTGGACCTGCTGTAGCTGCTTTATCTGAACCCAGTATAAATACCAACCAAGAACCTAATCAGCTAGTAAAGGGCATTATAGCGGCTGAGATATTGAAAACAAACCAAACGATCCCATTACCATTGAAGAAGAAACCATATAACATGGATGAATCAAATGCTGCCAAAGTAACATCTCCGCTGAACATTGATGTCAATATTGAGGATTACATTGTGAACTCAGAAGATAATATCGTTTCCTGTATCTGTGATCAAAACAATCCTGATGATGACGATGAAGAAGATGAAGAAGAAGATGACAAGGAAGGCGATACAAATGATACAAAACAAGACGTAGACATGGACGAAAACGAAGAGGACGACGAAGAAGATGAAGAGGATAGTTCTGTCAACGATGTTTTTTGGTTGCAATGTGACCACTGTAATAGATGGGTGCATGGGAAATGTTATGGATTGAAAGATGACAAGGGAATAGACAACATGAACTTCCATTGCCACATTTGTAACCCACAAGACCATCCAGTAGCCATACAGAAATTTAAAGCCAATGTGATAAAACAATTGAAGAACCTTGCAAAAATCAATAACAGTAAACAAAATGCTAAGCTTAAACAAAAAGATACTTCCAAGAAACCTCCTGCAAAGAAAACCAGTGTCGGTAGTGTCAACGATGATGAAAAGAAAAAAGATACTAAAGCAAATGGCACCTCTACTTCAAAACCTAAAAGTGGAAAAGAAGATTCAGTCAAGACAGAAAAGGAACCTGAAGAGGAAACTGTTGATGACACTATCAAAAGAGTTAGACTGAAAAACATCAGAGATTTATACGGAAACATATACTACCCATTAGACAAAAATGAGTACATTGAAAGTTACATAGAGCAATACCTACAAGCTGTGTGTAAGAAGGAGAAGGATGATAGATTCATGCTTCAGGAGTATCCTGAGGATTTTGAGAACGTCAAGATTGATGTCAAGACACCGAATGCCAAGAGTGGAGATAAATTCACAGGAATCCCATCCTTGTATGTAATTTCCAAGGAAAACATCGATGAAGGTTCTTTAGTCCATGAAATAATCGGAAAAGTTGGAGATCAAAAGAATTACATCCAAGACCCTAAAAACCAATATAGACTTTTAGGTGTTTGCAAGCCAAAAGTTCTCTTCCATCCAAAATGGCCTGTTTATATTGATATGAGACATGCAGGTAACGACATACGATACATGAGAAAGTCCTGTCATCCGAATTGTGAGGTGGTGGCTGCTTTGAAACCTAATGAAACACAACCATCGTTTTATTTAAGAGCATTGAAGGATATTTCTAGTAATGAAGAACTTACATTGGCCTGGCAATGGGATGTTAACCATCCTATTTGGAAATTGGTTCCTGGAGACCATCAATTGAAGTATGAAAAGGAGGCTATGAAAAAAAGATTGGAGGCTGAGTATCCAGATTATAAGTTTGATCCTAGCTTGCCATTCAGCATGGAGGATGTATCCGAACCTGAGAGTTATTTCTTGGTTTATTGTGTGGATACTATTTTGACAATGGCTGAGTGTGGTTGTCCAAACCATAAGAAGTGTCAATTGAGAAATGTCAAAAAATATTATAATAATGTGTTGAAGATGAAGAAGTCAATGTCGCTTGCACAAATGAGATACAAGACTTATGATTTATTGAACAAACAGAAATTGAAAGAACCAAAACAAACATCGATTATTAATGATATGATTACCAAAGAAGAGAATAGATATGTTAACAGATTCAACAACTACAAGAGCTTTGTTGATAGAAAGAGAAAGTTAGAAGAGATGTCTAAAGATCCAAAAAAGGTTCTTTATGTAGATAGTAAAATGGAAACTGCCAATGAAATCGGAACAAAAGATGATGATAAGAAAAACACAGGTCATCATTTGCCATCACCACTATCGCCAAAGCAATACAAGTTAGAAATGATTGCTCAATGCAAGCTGCAGGATGCTTTAGAAAACAAGGTTGAATCTGTGAAGAAGAAACAAAGAATATCGTTAGATAGCAGCATTCCAAAGTTCATCAATTGGATCAAGAACAATAAGACTATTAATTCAGGATTGTTGTTGAAGTCAGCTAAGGTCCAAGCACTCCAGAATATTTTGTTAACATCCGATAATTCGACAGCGGATAAAGCAGCAGCTATGATTAATGTCATCAAAGGGAAAGATATAATCACCATGGCTGAAGAAAAGAATGAAAAGATGAAACAGATAAACGAATTGCAACAAAAGGAATCATCGTTGAATTTGGTGAATAAGTCAAGCACTGCAGGTGAAGATGGACGTACCAACAGCAATCAAGTTATTAATACAGGTTCTCTAGTAGAATCAAAGTCTGACAGTAAGTTAATGAAATCATCTAGTCTGGAAATTGATCCAAGTAAAAGCATTGATAACAATCAAATCCAACCAATAAAGAAAAAGATGAGTTTTGCAGACTACAGAAAGAAATCTAAGCCGAATTAATGATGTCATTTATATATATAGAGATCAATTAACCACATTTAGTCATACCACATGTTCATTAATTCTTCAGAAATAGCACTTGGTGTTTTAATACCCAAATCTGTGATTATTGCAGTGATATATTCATACTTAGTGAAGTCCAATAGTGGTGCAGTCAAATATTTATCACTCAACAGCAGCAAATCTTCTTTGTTCTTAGTATCCAACAAATCTTTTCTACTTTCTAACAAAAGCTCACTTTGTGAATCAAAGTCGACTTTATGATTATCTTTGTTGACTTCGAAGTTCAAAGGGTCTTGGAGCATAGGAAGATCATTCGGCATCAATGGGAACATTCTCACAAACTTATGAGACTCAGAAACAACATAGAATGGTATGTTCTTCTCCTTGGCCAGAATACCTATTGTAGAAGTACCTATCAAGTTTATACATCCACCAGATTCAGTCACACCTTCGGCACCCACAAAGACTTTGTCGACTTTATGCAAAATACTGTTGATGGCTGTGTCTGGGATTAAGTTACAATAGATGTTTTCTTCCCTTAGTTTCTTCAAGGTTAAAACACCGCCATTGGTTGGTCTACCTTCTGAAATCAAAACTTTGAATCTTTTCTTGTCGTTTTGGTTCTTGGCGTGTAATAGTAGTTGTATAACGGATCTGGAATATCCATGGACCAATATCAAATCACCATCCTTAATGAATTGGGTTCCATACTCGGCAATCTTGAATCTGGAGGACTTGGATCTGTCTATGAATAATTGACCATTGTCGAACAAGTGATTTTTGAATGACTCAAATGAGGTGGAGGAGATGGACTTGTCGTTGTTCCCAGTTAAATGTTTGATGACGAATCTGTAGAAAATGTCACAACCTGCTCTTAAAGATATACTGTTTGGAATGCCTTCTGTCAGTTCCTTGATGGATCCGTTAATAATGTTGATCATTTCGGCGGATGTGGTTGGGTTATGTGTTTTCAAGATTTGAATTAAAGATTCAATGGCTGCGATTGGCATGGTCAAATCAGCATCTTGTTTCAAGAACTGGACATACAGTTCCTTGATATCGTATTTACTACTTGAGGCAGAGCTATCCATTATAGTTATTTTATAGTTTTGTATGGGTTTTGAATGCTTACATTCATTTCCATAGATGAGCTTTGACGAAGTGTTACTCATACAAATTCAACCATTTTTTTTTGGCGTTGAGAAAAGTTAGAAGGAAAAAAATTTGGGCCTTGTGCGGCGGACTTAACCAGCAAAGAAAACAAAGTTCTATAAAATCATGATAATAGGTAAAATCTACATATTCTCTTTACTTGTACAACAGCGAGTCCATGTACTTGTGGTGGGTCATTGGCTTACCATTGGTTCCTCTCAATGAATCGTCTCTGGTCATATAGTCTTTGATGTATGGCTTTTCTCTGTCGTACAGGTATTGTATAGAAGGTTCTTCATCGTTCAGTTTATATGCAAGCAATGAGCCTGTCAGCTTTGCAGAGTTACCGTTTTGATCGTTCTTATTAGCTGCAGATAAGGTAACCATTTGTGCACCTTGTTGTTGTGGTTGTTGGTTATTAACTACTGGAGCAGATGACTTGGTTTTCACTTCATCAATGTATTTAAATGAAGGTCTGAATTGAACATTCTTTTTCATCTTCACTAGTTCTAATGCCTTGCTTCCATCTTCTCTATCAGTTAACACACCTACTAATTGTGTAAAACTTGATTGATTGTCTATTTCGACTCCGGTCATGTTTTGGAAAAAGGTCATATTTTGAGGATCAGTGTTGCCTGGTTCTTCATAAATCTGTTGTTTGAATGAA
>JAJMDF010000268.1:0-31150 GCA_030573475.1 Hanseniaspora thailandica (nom. inval.) | reverse complement strand
TCAATCAAATCTTTCCATGTCTTTGTACCAGCAGTTATGCCGTTTGATATTTCAATTCCCCTTTTGAACTCTCTAAGAATAACTGTTTTGTTACTCTCTGTAATGTTGTGGGTGGCACACATTGAAGGGTATGATGGCGTAATAACTGGCATTTTGTGGAACCTATCTTGATTTGACTTTGTAGGATTCCAAACCCTAAATGGTAATCTATTTGTTTCTATTGACTTCAACAATACTGGCTGTGGCCATTTCCAATTATAGTAAAAAGAGAAGAACTTTTGCACTATGGTTGCAGAGTTTGCATTTGGATACACCTGACAAACCTTGGCTACAAGCATTGCCCAAGCTACACCACCTGGAAATCCAAAGACATTGGCGTATATACCTCTTCTCTGAGCCCAAAGTTTTATAAATCTTAAAGCAAGTCTAAAGTTGGCTCTTGAAGGTACAGACTTCAATATATCATCAGTAACTCTTGTACCGTTAAGAGCTCTCAAATCTTTATCGTCGATGTTTCTCAATATGCTGGTGTCTGTAAGTGTCAAATCAGAATGAACTTGTGCCAAATCGACTTTACCACAAATTAAATCTATTGAAATACCATCAAATTCCATTTTGATAATAGGAACGAAGGCTTCAGAAACTGGTTGTATTTCTTCTAGTTCTGGTCTTTCTTTAAGTATAGGTACCATAAATGTAAAGAAATCTTCTCGGGATATGTGCTTTGGAACAACTATAAGGGTATCAATATCTGACCCTGGCCCATGTACACCAAGTCTGTATGATCCAAAAGTGTAAACGCAACCACCAGCATCTTTGGCCATTGCCTCGGACATACCTTTACTGATGGATGCTTCAAAAACAAACCTTTTAGCCAATTCTTTCATCACTTGGATTACTTTAACTCTTTTGTCTGTTTCAGCCTTAGTCTCAAAGCTCCTTTCATCCTTTAATAGTTGAAATAGCTGTAGATTAAGCTTTTCTTCTGCAGCATTGGGCTTGTCATAGCTTAGTGGTATAGATATACCCCATTTCTGATTTTGACTCATGTTTTTATTATGGTATTTCCTAATTTTGTAATGAAACTGCTGTGTAAAATATAAATTTTTGATCAATGGCTAGACTTGTGATATGAAATCAAATGTACAAATCGATCTATTCTCAAAAAGAACAAAATTACTTTCAGTTACTACAAAATGTTTTTTGAGATAGTCTAACACCTGTGCTTTGGTTTTAGCAAGCCTAGTAATACAGAAAATCTACAAATTGTTTTGGTTTGCCAATCTTTTTTCTTTTTTGGAAGACACTTAGCTTCTTGTGTTAATCTTGTAAAGTGTTACTAGAAAAAAAAAATTTAACTAGTGGAGGACTAAGCGGATATCAAAAATTTCATCGACTAAAGAAAAAATTGAGCGCTTCGAGTTTGCTAAGATATTATAATGTGTAGCGTTTTAGCAGAATTACCAAAACAGGAAATATCTCATCATGGGGAGCAATACTGTCAATGAGTTCAGATGGCTGACAACTAAAAATAACTTTCTGAACACGATATTATTAAGATGGTAGAGATAATATAATTAAATTTTCAAGATATTTCGATAAATATATAAATAAATTATCTGTTTATTTTTTTTAAATCAAATGATTTATACAGATTCAACAATAGTGTGAGCATTATTCAAAACTTCAATCATCTTCTTACACTCCTTTCTTCTTTCAATGGTGATTTCGTTTTCATGAACCAAGTCATTCAACTTAGGGCTGTCATATAGCTTTTCCAATAAAACCTTTTGGATATCATTCTTAGATTTGACGATCAACTTCAACATGATGGCCTTTGGTATACTGTCAGCAACGTTTTTCTTAACAATGTTGTAATAAGAGTCAATCAATAGCTTGATGACCTCTGTTTCGGTTGTCTCTCTGTCAGTCATTTCACCAGTGGCCTTCAAAATCTTAGGTGGGCTTTCCAAGAACTCAGTAGGCTTCTTGGACTTTGATGAGAAGAACCCACCAAAGAAACTGTTGGAAGATTTTTCAGATTCGTTATTGGAAGGTTGATTGGATGATTTGCTTCCACCCATCAAAGACTTACCAGACTTAGGATCTACTGGAGTCTTTGAGTGAAGCTTTTCTTGAACCATAACCATTGCATCAGAGCCTCTTAGTAAATCTGGGTGAGCAGTGTTAATATAAGTTTCTTCACCATCAATTATATCTTTAACTAAAGCGTTGGTTGGAGTAGTGTTTTCTTTAATAAAGTCAATGAAGCAGTTTATCAATGCATCTCTTAATTGTGGGAATCTTGAAAATCTGGCTTGAGATGTAATTTGCTTCAAGATTCTGATTAATTCATCAACAACTAATAAAACCAATTTTTCAGAAGGAGAATGGAATCTTTCAATTTGTTGCTTAACTAAGACTTCAAAAGCCTCAGTACCAACAAATAATGATGGAGCATAACCAGAGCTGTTGTACATTATAGTTCTAATGTCAGAGTCTTTGATCTTGTCAAATGGATTTAAGGAGTATACACCACTCTTGTATATCTCGTGGAAAACAAAGGATATTCTTGCACCACCAGACAATTCTTGGCTAGATAAATCCCTTGCTTCACCATCCAATATGCCGATGTATTCCTTGGTGAAATCAGTAATCATGTTCAAGACAATAGAGTTTGGTGAATCCATCATTTCAGGCCCTAAAGCTGCTAGCTCGATTCTAAACTTCTTCAAAGCTTTTTCAATTTTCTCTTTGATTTCAGGTAACTTTTGTTTGATGTGGTGTAATAAAATACTGTTTAACTTTTTAGCTAAGTAAGGAGTACCACAGTATGCTGCCTTGGATCTGTATGCATCATGGTCTTCAAAAAAATGAGCTTCGTCTTTCAAAGCTTCTCTGATTGTTTTCTTCAACTCAATATCTTTTTGACCTCTGTTGATTACAGGAACATAGCCATATCTCAATGGAATGACTCTACCAGCTAGAATGTCAACAACATCAGTTCCTCTGTCCATTAAGTCAACCTTGGTCAAGACACCAATAGTTCTCTTACCTTCTGGATCAACTTCTTTGGCCAATTTCAACCCATCAGAATTGGCTAAATCAGCATTGGCAGGGTTTACTGATAAGATGATAGCGTTTGGCTTGGAGATGTATGTCAATATCATTGATTTGATTTGTTTTTCAATGTCTGGTGGTTGATCACCAACAGGGACCTTTGTCAAACCTGGTAAATCAACTAATGTCAATGTCAAAACATGTGGAGAGTAGATTCTCAAGTTAATAGGAACAGGTGACAATCCAGCATTATTACCAGTGGTTCTTTCTGTTTCAGCTTCAATTTCTTCTCTAATCTCATTGAAATTAAAAAACTTCTTGCCAGGAAAATGCAAAAATTCACCCCATTCTTCGATATTGTCTTCTTTTTGGTTAGAAACCGTTCCTTCATTTTGATTTTCGCTTGTGTTCAGGTCCAGCAAATCTTGCTTTTCTTGTGCGTTCTTGTCTGAGTTAGCAGCTCTTCTGTTAATCAATTGTAAGACTAATGGTCTTCTGGTGACAATACCAGTACCTCTTGGTAAAAAGTCTCTTCCAACAACGTTTTCCAAAACAGATGACTTACCACTACTCTGAGATCCAACAACAGTGATTTGTGGCAAATCAATTGGCGATTGGGACCCACCACCTAATGGTGCCAAGGTATCTTGAAGCTTGTTGATAATACTAATTAAATTTTCATCCATTGTGAAATGTAAGTTATGTTATTTCCTAGGTATTTGGTTACGAACCTAGCTGCTCTTTAGGATGTGTGATATAAATGTAAACACGACATATATGAATTGTGCAACAAACAAGTGGCAACTAAAAATAACAAAACACAGGAAAGGGTATAACTTTTTTTTTATCTAACATTTTTTTAACCGCCAAAATGCAGTAAAGTCCGGATTTGATTACAACACATAGTAAAAGACAAGTTTATGAAATACCAAAACAACATAAATGGATTGCTGATAAAGATCAATAAGACCTTTAAATTAATAGTCAGCATTATAGAGCAACTGTGTAGCCTGACAGAGTGAACTGATGTGTATTTACCTGTGATTTCTGAACTGTTTTAAAAATTTATTTGTTGCCTACCAAAACACTCAAAACAATATCCGCTACCAATTTTTGTTGAAAAATCTCATAAACAAAACTTTTCGAAAAAAAACAATTTCATTTTCATCTTGTTTTTTCTAGCAAAGCCATTTTCTGCTCTACAAGGCGTTTTTTTGAAAATATGCAAAAAAATTGTCAAAAAAACGCCTCAAAAGCAATATAGGCGTATCAAAATGATTAACAAGTCAAAAATTTGACAAAAAAACGTCTCAAACGCATTCTAAGCAATACAAATGTGAACATTTCAGTTTTTAATTTTTAAAGCATTTTAAACCTTTGATGCTTGTTTACATTTCACCTTATAAATGTAACATAAACACTTGTAAAGATGTCAATTAATGCGATTATCAAATTGATTATCCTTGAAGAACATAACATAAGTAATCATAAAGCTTGGTATTTGATAAGCTTGTAGGAGAGTCGTTTTCACCTGCTCAACCAATCTCCCTGTTCATTCAATAAACATTATGCGTTTAATTTTATTTAAAAAAAAAATTAAATTAATTTTTTGCATATTTTTTTGTGGCTAAATCATATAGGTGCTAAAATGTTAATAAAATTAAAATAATAAAATAAAATAGATAAATATTTTTGTTATAGAAAGTTGCATTAAAAATTATTATGAAAATTTTTAACGCATGCTTTGGCAGATTGCTTTTGTTGGTTAAAAGCGAAATAAACCAGTTTAAAGACATACATTGCTGTACTTTTGTCAAAAAAATGGTTTTAACACATTATTGTTTATCTTTAAAGCATTATAAGCAATAATTTTGTCAAAAAAAAACAAAAACAATAATAGCAAGAAATATATTGAAGCTAACACGATGTTGTTAGTATCAATCGTCATGATTTTTAAATAGCTATTTATTTGTGGTATTATATAATTTTTTGGTTAAGGTTAACTGTTTTTTGATTTTTTTAAGTTACTTTCAAGATAGTTGAGCCTTTGATGTTTCTCAAAAAAAAAAAATCGGATATAAGGGTGATTTTGTTAGATCACTGTTAGATATAGTCACATAAAGATGTCGTAATCAGGATTCAACAGACAGGCCTTATGCTCTCAATGAATATAGACATATTGAAAATTAGTTGAATTACTAATGAGCTAAATAGATCTTTATTAGAAGAAATAATACGGATGAATAAGATCAAAATCACATAAATTTTAAGCATAAATTAAATCTCAATCATAGATTTTATAAGAAGCTTTTGTCATCATTTAGCTATAGAACCTTCTAATCAAGTGTCTAAAAACCTTATTTAAGCGCCATGCATGATAACGTAATTGTATTTTGAGATAGAGCGGCCAGTCTCTTAGTTTACATAGTAAATAATATGTTAAGACACCAATTATTTTATACACATCTTAAAAGTGGTGGTGAAAAAAAACAGATAAAGTTACTACATAGTTTTTTTTAAAATTCAAAGTAAAAATTGCAGCAGACCTTGGGCTATGTCATTTTCAGCGATTACGGCAATGTCTATATAAGTAGAGCTTTTGTAGAATATGTAAGTGCTTAGGTGAAGTGTTTGTTCCTTAAGAAAATGCTGTCTGCACCGACCAAAAGCAAAATCCAAACAATTATCAACTATGGCTACTAACATTACTTGGCACCCCAACTTAACACATCCTGAAAGAATTGCCCTTAGAGGCCAAAAAGGTGCAACTATCTGGTTAACCGGATTAAGTGCATCAGGTAAGAGTACTATAGCATGTGCCTTAGAACAACTATTGCTAAATGAAGGTAAACATGCTTACAGATTGGATGGTGACAACATCAGATTTGGTTTAAACAAGGATTTAGGCTTTAGTGAAAATGATAGAATCGAAAATATTAGAAGAATATCAGAAGTTTCCAAGCTGTTTGCAGATTCATGCAGCATAGCTATAACTAGTTTTATATCTCCATACAGAGAAGATAGAAACAAAGCCAGGGAATTGCATAAAGAAGCCAACTTACCTTTCATTGAAGTTTTCGTTGATGTACCTTTGAGTGTTGCTGAGGAAAGAGATCCCAAAGGATTATATAAAAAGGCTAGAGAAGGAATAATCAAGGATTTTACTGGTATCTCTGCCCCATATGAAGCACCAAGTCAACCAGAAATACACTTGAGAACTGATGAACTATCCATTGAAGAAAGTTCTCT
This sequence comes from Hanseniaspora thailandica (nom. inval.), assembly GCA_030573475.1. NCBI lineage: Eukaryota > Fungi > Ascomycota > Saccharomycetes > Saccharomycodales > Saccharomycodaceae > Hanseniaspora > Hanseniaspora thailandica (nom. inval.). The sequence continues at coordinate 24,841 of JAJMDF010000268.1, read as the reverse complement.
AGTTATTTACAATTATCTGAAAGAACATGCCTTAATCTAAAAACTCACAATCATTCCAAAAAAAGGGTAAGATTTTTATATATGTTTTGATGTTAATTTATTCAAACAACACCAGTTCTTATGAAAAATGAACCACAACTTATTTCACAGATTGTGATGAAGTACAGAAACACGCATCATTTTTATACTATTACTGCTCAAATCATGAAGCATCAAACAAAGTTGCAAGCAACAAGTTAAAGTTTGCAGTTATCGCTTCAAACTATTAAGTCTTGCCTGCAAATCGTCATCAGCTCCAATGGCAATGGGACTAGCTGCATCCTCAATACCTTCAGCAGCTGTTTGCGACAGTTCGGCATTAGGGGCCTGCTCTCCTAGCCTGTTTTTCAAGTCGACATCAATCTCGTCCATTATCTTGGACAAAAATTCATCAACTTCTTCTTCTTCATCCTCATCTTCACCATCAAATACATCATCCAAAACATCGTCCATCATCTCTTGTTTTTGGTCCATTATTTCATTTTGCTTTTCAAACTCCATAGAAATCTTTTGAAGTTGTGGTAGATTCACTCCGACGTTCATAGCTTTCAATAACCCTGAGGCTTCTTTAACAGACTTGGACATTAAATCTGTGGTCTTTATAGATTGGATTCTCAAATTGATCATGTTAAGTTTAGTCTCCATAAGCTCAAATTTCTTAATGTAGTTCTTAGTTCTAATCAAATCCTTGCTTTTAATTTTAGCTTGCTTTATTTGACCATTTTTGCAAAGCTTTTTAATTTCAGTAGTGAGCTTCGTCTCTTGTAACTTCAATTTTCTATTTTCCCTGTCTATTTCTCTGATCGCTTTCTGAAGTGATCTTTGATTCATCTTTAATCTTTCTTGTGGCGTAATTTGCTTGCCAAACACCCATTCTAAAACTGACATTTTTTGTATTATTTGGCACTTGTGTACTTGTTTATGTATACTGCAATACTTTTCTAAATATTCTTTTAAATATGAAAAAAATATATGAAGTTTAGGTTTGGTTGATGCAACGATTCCTTATCATAAATTAGTGTTTGTTATCTAAATTTAGGTAAGTTATCAAATCGCGAAAAAGATCATGATTGGTGAATAAGCGGGTGTTAGGGGGCTAATAGCACGTGACCTATCTTAATTTAGACGCTGTAAGTGATGAAAGCTCCAAGACATCTGATCATGAAGTGCACTAAGTGTGAACAACTTTATGACTGAATCAATTGTGTAAAAGACCTACATTTCAAGTTGCTCAAGACTAGTGTTATATTGAGGTCGGACTGCAATTAATTAGTAACATTTTTTTCATGGATGGGGTATAGAGTTGTTTGCTCTCGATAAATGTTCAACATTATTTGAAATCAATGTCGATATGTTGATCAAAAGTATATCTTTATTTCTTAAAACTCACTTCCTCATTCTATCATCTCAGAGTGCCAATCCAATAACGCTATGATCACATACTATTCAATTTTAAAAAGCGTCTACTAAAAATCTCGTGCACATTTTGCCAGATATTCGACGGCAAATTTTTTCTTTTTTCTTTTTCACAAAAATTTTAAAACTTCACAACTTTGAGTTTCGGATGGTGTAGAAATGAAATTGAAACAACCATACACAACACCCATATACATACAATACCACGATGCTTTACGAACTAAGGGCTATAATAAGAACACCAAAACTTTTGGGACAAAAAAGACATTTAGATGCCAAAGCTTTCTGTGAAAATTTAGGCAAACTAGTTTTAAATAATAGAGGTGTAGTCAGAAAGATTGAAAACAATGGTTTAATGCAATTTCAAAATTTAATAAGAAAACATGGTGAGTACTTCTTTGAAGGGTTTAAAGTTACACTTTTATATGACTGCTCTCCAATTGTGCAGGAACAAATACAAAAGAATCTATCATCTGATCCAAGAGTTATATCATGTAAAGAGTTCTCACACAATTTAGCAATGAAGGATAAGACAACAAAGACAGCTACTGAAAGAGTTTACACATCTTTGAGGTAATGCATCCGCATTTCTAATTAGACCTATTGCTGTAAAAGATTTAAGGACTCCATTGAGTTTCTTGAGTGGATTCAAGACAGATTCGAGTTGCAAACAGTAGCTTCTTTTAATTCAAGGAGAATCATATATACATTTTGTAAATAATCAAGATTTATCATAGTACGATAATCAATAACAAATTTAGAAGAAGATGTACTGTATACCATCTTATTGTATCCGACTGTACAGTTCACTGTGCCGAAGGCCAAATCTGTGTAGCGCAAATTTTATAAGTTTGTTCGGGCTGGATAAAGCATTTTTTTACCTTATATTTGACCACATGAGAAGCGCATCTGAGTAGACTGAGACTTTGTCAGGTTTACGATTAAAAAGCAAAACCAAAAAGCAACTACTGACTCTCATAAATACATATTTGAGTTTGATAATTATAATTAAAATCTATTTAAATTCAGTTGATTGAAACTTTGCTCAAGAAGGGATTAACACACCAACACATTGATTAATTCTTTTGAAAAAACAACACTTTATATACTTGCATTGTTTGAACATTTAGAAAAAGAAAATGAGTGTCAATCATAACTCACACTACAGTGACAACTCAAAACCCAATGTTTTGGATATTCTCAAAAACACCAATAAACACAATGATATCAATAGAGCTGCAGACGCATTAGATATTCTAAAGCTGGGAAAGACTGATACTTTATCCGAAAAATCTAGTCCTATGAACAGTCGATACAGCAGAAGCTCTGTTGAAAATGTTTCTTTAGACGACGAGGATTTACCAGAACACGAAGTTACACTTAAGAACACGGACTCAGTGTATCAATCACCTCTTGCTGTTCTTTTATCTTCAAGTGAAAGTTTCAACAGGTCTATAGGGGATTACGATAATGAAAAGGAAAATGACCATATAACGTTAGAAACTAGTTTTACAACTAGCCATAAAAACATGAATGCTAGTACTGACAAAACAATTAATCAAAGGAAATTGGAAAATGCGTTTTTGCCATCTAGGGCTGCTCCGAAACCACCAGTAGAATCCGCCAGTAAAACACCCTTAATTTTCATGGGCAACAACCATTCGTCAAACTCAATTATTAAAGCAGACTCCATAAACCCTGTCAAAAGCAGAAATAACAAGCCCAACAAAAGTTACGGAACATACACAACAGAGTCTAAAAGAGATAAGAAAGCAAGATCTATATTTTCTTTGGCCAAAAAATCTTTTATAAAAAGCAAATCGGTTGGTTCAAACATGTCCTCTGGTTCTTCTTCCAGATCTATCAGTGCCAGCATCTCTACCCCATACGATGCTAAACACATTCATCATGTTGGAGTTAGCGACAATGGTGCATACACTGGCCTTCCTGCAGAATGGCAAAACTTACTTATATCTCAAGGTATAACGGCGCAAGAGCAAAATGAAAGTGAAAATAAACAAACATTACAAAATGTTGTTGAATTTTACAAATCCGAAATATTGAACTTGAACGAAGACCGAAGTCCAAAGGGCAGATCAATCTCAAATCTTTTGGCTGATGATGAGTCTGATATGTCTTCCATGGCATCTCCGTCTACCATTACATCCAATGATGCTGTAACCATTAACAAACCCAACTCTTTTGAAATTAATAAAGATAGTTCTCTAGTTGAAAAGATGAAATCTAATGTACCTCCTATTCCTAAGGCTCCTAAGATATCAATCTCCAATAATGTTGAAGTCGCCAAACCTCGAGAAAACGGAGCAAGAACATCGAATAAGATTGTTTCGAATAGAGTATTTTACAATAATCTTTCGAAGTTGTGTATATTGGAAGACCCTACAAAACTATATGCAAACTTTGCAGAAATAGGACACGGTGCTTCAGGTGCAGTTTATAAAGCAAATGACGACAAGGAAACTGTGGCATTAAAAAAGATTAACATCAAAAGTCATCCAAATAAAGATTTGATTCTGCTGGAAATAGAAACTATGAAGAAGTACACTCACGATAATGTGATTGAATTTAAGAATGCATTTTTCTTCAGCTCTGAGCTATGGGTCTCTATGGAATTCATGGATGGTGGAAACTTGGCAGATGTTGTTATGAATTGTGTTCTTTCAAACAATCAAATTGGATTTATTTGTAAAAAAGTCTTGAATGGTATTGACTTCTTACATAAAAACGGAATCATTCACAGAGACATAAAATCAGACAACATTTTGATTAACAATCAGGGTGAAGTAAAGATTTCTGACTTCGGGTTCTGTGCGTTAATAAGAGAAGACCAAGGCAAAAGAAACACAATGGTGGGAACTCCTTATTGGATGGCTCCGGAGGTTGTCAACAGACAGAATTATGACCAAAAAATAGACATTTGGTCTTTAGGTATTATGATTATTGAAATGGTTGATGGGGAACCTCCTTATATGAACGAGACACCTCTAAGAGCTCTGTATTTAATAGCCAAAAACGGAACACCAGACTTGAAAACTGAAGATGGGTTGTGTGAACTAGGAAAAGATTTCATGTACAAGTGTTTGATATACAATCCTCAGGAAAGACCAAGTGCAGAAAAACTATTAAGTCATCCATTCATAACCGAAATTGAAGGCGATGGAAGTGTAATTGTCCCATTGGTGAAGCTTACCAAGATGAAGAAGGATCAAGAATAGAGCTATATACTTAATATTAAGTACAAATGATTTTCTATATAGAAAGAGAAGACTAAGTGAACTATACTCATACCTCTGATGATGAATCAACAAACAGCTTTGATTCTTTTGGTTTGGTATCGGGCTCATCATCTGATTCGCCATTACCTTCCAAGAATTTACTCAATTGCTGTTGCTCAACATCTTCTAAGGACTCGTTATGCTCAGGAATGGCAGTAAGAGTTTCAATCTCTTTGTCCATTTTCTGGTTTGTTCTGTTGATCATTGTGAAGTTTAACTGAAGCTCATCTTCTCCTATGTTTTCTATAGTATAGAAGGTGTTTGTAGGGATTGTGAATTCAGAATTTTTGATACAAATAACTGTTGATCCTTCTTCACTTTCACTTTTACTTTGATATAACTTTATTTCGGCAACCCCACTCAAAACAACAAACTGTAGCCATTTACAAATATTCTGCTTCTTAGACTTCTTACCAGTTTCCACTGGAAACTTGAAGAACCCAGTTCTAACGACCTCCTCTTTTGAAATATGTTTCTTTAAAGTATAACACAAAGTAAAATCGTCCTTGTCTGATACAGTAGGAATAGTTTCAGATGCTGTGTCAGGTGCATAAGCAACAACTACCTCTTGTGTATAATTATCATTGTCTTTGACTTCGGTCTCGAATATTCCATATTTAAGCCAATCGGACCCTGGGATTTCTCCTGAATCTATCTTCTCATATATGTGAAGATTAGTAGTACGCTCAGATGCTGACTTACTTAGCTTTTTCTTTCTACCTCTTCTTGTCTTATTCTTTCCGATAGTTGCAGTACGTGTTTGTTTCCTCTTTCTCTTTGTTAAATCTTCTTCCTGGATTTCGTAACGCTTGTCATGCTTGATGACGTAGTCTATACCCAAGAATGGCCCAGCGGAGTCCTTTTTGTATATGATTCTTTCATTTCTCCAATGGTCTAGCGTTGGCACTTTGGTTCTCTTTGATCTTCTCAAAGGTCTGGGTGGTAGATTCTCGAGCTCTTCAGGGTCGGTGATGTCAAACTCGTCATCCTCTGAACTTATTTGTGAATCATTATCAGAGATTTCAAGGGAGCTTTCATATGCATTTAAACCAGCTACTTCATTGCTTATATCATCATCACCAGACTCGTCATTCCTAACATCCAATTTTCCATTTTCGTAGTCGTACTCACCATCAGATGACGCGTCTACTTGATTTATTGGGTCTTTGAGATCAAGTTTGCTTTTTTTTATGACATCAACATCGACCTTTTCTTGTGACTCAGGTTCTTGAATGTAGTCATCAGATCCATCATCACTCATAGGATCATCTCTGGACAATTTGTTCAATCCTTTGTTATTATAATCACCATAATCCGCCACAAATGATTCAAGTCCATTTTCTCGCAATTCATCTTCTCGAAGCTTCTGATGGCTTTTGGCAGGCGGTGTTAGCTCAATGTTTATGTCTTCCAAATAATCTTTGTTCATATCGTTGTACTCTATGTCATTATATGAGTTGTTTACTGCATCATTTTTCTGAATATCAGCTGCAAACTCTTTTTGACTATTAGCAATCGGTGTAAAATTGGGTGCGTCGTAGTCAGCATACTCTTGATCTTCAACTTCAGGAACATCTGCGTCTTGGTCATGTAATGAAGAAAAAGCATTGCTGTCTTTACTTTCTTTAATTAAGTTATTCTTGTTAATTTGTTCATTAATATCACTAAGTATGAGATTTTCTTCTGTTGGATTTCCATATCTTGACTCATCGATGTTCAGCCCAGCGAACTGGTAGAATGAATTGTTTTTTTTGCTTCCATCAGCATTTGATGGCGTTTGTTTAATACTTTTATACAAAGAACTTCTCCTTCTTATAATATTGGGTTTAGCTACAAGTTTTGGATTATTAACTGAAGAGCCAACGGAAATTAAACTGTTTCTTTTAGACTCAGTAGCGTCAGATATGTTATCTTCAATGGCATTCAACAAAAAGCTATCCCGTCTAATCGGAGCATTATTGAGTTTTTTGTACTTAGAAAGATGATTGTTCAATATTGAACTACTCAAAGTTGTTTGTTTGGTGCTAGGAAACTGAGATTGTTTCTTTTTTATATTTGTACCATTTCTGTTGTATTTCAATTCAAATTGAGAGCTCATCTGACAGAAACTTTAAATATTTTATATACACTAGATTATTATCTTTGTAACGTCCGTACAATTTTGAAATAGAGTTGTATTGGTTCGATGTCTTAAGAGCCTTGTTCAAGTTTGAATGAAAACAAAAACAAAGTTTATACCTCGAAAAAAAAAAATCTAAAAAGTTACGCGTCTTTCAAATTCTTGATAACGTCACGTTTTTTTAAACTAACTTGGCTCCTGGTGCATATACTATAGATCAGAGCTTGAGTAGATATATACTAACTAAATTAAAAGTTTAAATAGTTAATTACCATACTTATTACTAATTTTATTTTCAACTGTGTTGACCTTGTCAGCTGCAGTTTGGCTTTTATCAGTTCTAGAACCAGTTCTAATTTCGGTGTGCAATCTAACCAATTTCAAATTGTTGTGACAGAATAGATGAGTTTGCTTAATTAACTTGAAAACATCACCCATTTCACCTTCCAAAGTAGTTCCTGCTGAGTGCAAAGTTGTCTTGACATTAAGGGTGTTGTTTCTCAAGTAATTTTCCAATTCAAAAACATAGTCTGAAATTGAAGGGGAGCCGGTACCGATTGGTACAATACAGACATCAGCTAAACAGCTTAATGAATCAGTGCTATCGTAAGTGACTTCCATGTTGCTAGCAGTAAATGAGTTTAATTTATGGGCTCTCTACAAGAGCTACTTTTTTTTTATTTTTAATGTAAGTTTAAGAGCAAAGAGTTTGAAGATCGTAAAACACTAGATAAACTGTACGGTTTATGTGCCAAAAAAAAAAAAAAACGAATAATCACCTTTCACAACTTAAAGTTGTTGTGATTTTATGCATTTTCATTATTATGGACAGAACGACACATCATTGGCTGCCTTGCATTCTTTCTTTTTCTTCTTGACGGTGCTTATCAGAAAACGGAATATTTGTGATCAATATATCTCTTTGTGGTCTTCGACAGTAAAGAATTGTAAATTTTAATTATTTTTACATCACAAATGATTCTATGTTTGGTAGCGCAGTCTATACAAGGCACGTGATTTTGCCGCGGTGGGAAAAGCAAAGCAAAATTCTGAAAAAAAAAATTTTTTTTTCTCTCTCTTTCTTTGGAGCTCTTCAGAGCTAAGATGAACTTTGAAAAAAAGAAAATGAAAAATTTTCATCATTTGGAACTTTATGAAAGCTTGTCGTGACAGTAACCAAAGAAACAAGTCAATAACATTAATTTGATAGATTTACTTTAGTGCATTTAGAGAATTTGTACTTTAGTGTCCTTGTTTGGTTAGTTAAGTCCTGTTCTCCCTTCTTAATTAAACTGACATTTCGAAAATTTCTACTAATAAATTAGTTGTACCTAAAATGTTATCCAATTCTATAAAACATATCAAGAAAAGCTCATTGAGCTCTTCAGTTAGATCAATCAAGAAAACTTATAGTGTTGCTACTAAAGAAGCCGCCAAAATCAATGAAAGCGTCATGGATAAATCTGTCATAACTTTCTTGAAGGAAAATCAACAATTTCAAAAAAGATCTGAACTTCCAAAAGACAGTGCTTTGGGTCCTCAAGAAGTGTTAGGCTCCAGATTAAATGTTTTTTTGCTTTTCAAATTATTGAAACAATCTAGAGGTAATACCAGTAACTTGGAAGAAAGATTCCCAACATTGAGAGAGTTAAAAATCCAAAGCTATGATGAACTATATTTGCCAAACTCTGTTCAGTTAACTGAGGAAGAAGTTGAGTTAGAAAAGAAAATCTACAATCTGTTGAAGCTCGTTTACGATGTTTCTGTTGATGATAAAAACGAGGCCATTAAAATGGGGCCAAATGTCAAAGTCGAACACGGTGTAGGTTACGGTATACAAAAACAAGCATATGGTACTGATATCAAGGTTACTGATCAAAACCTAAAATATTTCTTATCTGCTGAAGACCCAGATGCTGCTTTAAAGCATGGCGAAGGAATTTACCAAAAACTTTTGTATGGTTTAAGCAAATCAGACAAAACCATAGATTCCCAAGATGTTGAAAAAATTATTAAAAAGATTAACAATTCTGGTAACATATTCAACGATAAAAGTAAAGATGAAGAAAATTCTGCTTCTACAGAATCAAATGATTTCTCTAAGAGTATCAGAAAGTTTAACTACAACAACTTTTTCCTAAGCAAGCTAGGTTGTACACCAGAAAACATTTTTAACATGGACAAGAACATTTACCATCCAAAGAGCTATACCGAAGTTACTGTGGAAGATCTAATATTGTCTCAATGTCATCTTGGTGAGTCAGCTAGCTTAAAGCATCCATTCAACAGTCATTTCATATACGATACTTACAGACCTCATAGCACATCAGCTAAAAACAATGAAGGTGATATCAGCATCATAGATGCCAACAAAACCTTGCAAAGTCTAAAGAGATCTTGTCAATTTTTGAGCGATGCTGTCTCCAAAGGTGCTTTTGTATTAGTTGTTGGAAATGACAAAGGATTATCCGAGCTAACATTGGAAATGGCTTCCAAAATGCAAGGTTCTGCAGTTACTGAACCTTGGACAATTGGTGCTTTAACAAATATCCATAATTTGAAATTTTCCAAGAGAGCTAACAGTGACGACATTAGAAACTATAAATTTGTTGACTCTAAGAATAATCTAGTTCAATACGAACAATTGGATGAAAATTTAAAAGATCAATTCAAGTCTGGTGAAAGAGTACCTGATATCATTATCTTCTTAAAGCCTTCTGATGCCAATAACAAATATGCTCTAAATGAAGCCAAGAAATTGAATATTCCTGTCATTGGTCTTTGTGATACCGATATGAACCACAATTTCTTTGATTATGCCATTCCTTGTAACGATGACTCCATAAGAAGTGTTTCTTTTGTTGGTGGTGTTTTAGCAAAGGCTGGTCAATCAGGGTTACTGAAGAGACAAGCAGGCTTATAATAGGTGATACTATAAACTCATAATGTTTTAAAAAATTATAATGATCAAAGAAAAATACTTGTATATATTACCCTAGTTATGCGTCTAGTTGTTTATTAATCAGTTCACTTATGATTTTTTCAAAATTGTATTTAAGTTTACCAGCCATATTGAACAGTATTACTTTTGATTCTTAAAAATCTGACTCATCTTCACTCCATTTTTTCTTCTTCTTCTTCTTCTTCATCACTTTCACTGTCACTTCTCTCATCCTTTTGAACCCCTTGGAAAATCAATCTGTATAAAATTCTGAAGATCAAAAACAACCAGAATAGATTTAAACATTGCAATGAGAAAATCAACAAGAAAATAATAGGTTTTGAAATCCAGCACTTGTATTGCTGTTCAGCAAAATCCAAAACATATGGGCCTACTTCTTGGAACTCCCAAATCAAAGAATATAATATTTTCAAGTTGATATAGTGTCTTAGGTAAATCCAAGTTCCAATGAAAAGTAAGAAAACAGGAGTAATGAAAATAGATTCTAGGTAGTTCAAGACTTTTGATAAAGACAAAAAGAAGTCAGAAACATCCATGGTGACATAAATGGATAGTCCCATTTGTTGGAAATGGAAAACGTATGACAACCAAATCAATAAAAGAGTTACAACATGATGGAAGATCAATTCTTGGTAATCTTTTCTTGGCTTTTCAAGTTGTAGAACCAAAATACATGCTTGTTGAACCCAAAAGGCGGCTTGTACTAGGTAGAACAGCTTGAAGTAAAAGTTCAATTGTGTATCCGGGTATGACTTGTACATGTTTTCTGTGTTGAAAAGCCATAAATTAGAGCTGTACTTCATAACCAACAACCCCATTGGACCAGAGATACCGTAATACACAATGGAGTAACACTGCTCCATCATTCTATTGACCTTAGAAGCTTTATAAACATGTAGTAAATGTATTGTTAAAGGTTTGATGATCATAAACATCACAAAATCTCTGAAAAAAGTGAAGAAAATCATGTAAGAAAAGACAAATGCTAAATCATTGATACCTTTACCGTATAACCCTGTCTCTTCATCATAGTAAGATACGCCTACAAACTTATAAAGAAAATTTGATTCGGTATGATTACCAGAGATGTAGTATAGTCCTTGAAGTGAGAGGAATAAGATTAGTGGTATAATCCAAAAGTTTTCCTTAGTGATTGTTATGGTCTTTTTCAAGAAAGGGGCACTGTTTCCAGACTTTTCTTTGTAAAATTGGTTGTTCAATAATGGCATTGTGTCACCACCCAAATCAATTTTACCAACCGATGAGCCTCTTGAACGTGTTCTACCTCTTTGTGTTAGGTTCTTATTATTTCCTAAGTTAGTACTCTTAGAAAATGAGACAGATGCATTTCTCTTTTTATTAACAGCGCTTTTAGTTGAAAGTGGATCATCCAGATCCATTGGGATTGAAATCTTGTCTAAATTTTCTTGTGACATTATTTTAGCTTTATGATACAAGTACCGTAAATAATCGATGCTACCTGATCTAGTGATATTCTGTTTGGTTGTGGCAAATCTAAGACTATTTTCATGAACATCATAAAAGTTTGTTTTTTTTAAAAAAATAACACACAGGCAAAAAAAAATACTAGTTGTTTACGGTAAGGTTCGCATCGAAAAGTCACGTCGGCAAAGGAGAAAATTAAGTTTACGTGAGTCCTCTCCAATTTGATCCTTCGAAAAGCTCAGTCTTTTATTTGAGTCCTCTATCATACTACGGCCAAATCAATCCTGTATCAACAGTTATATAGCTAAAACAATCGTCAAATTATTATTATAATGAATAGCATTGTAACACAGCTCATTCATGATGATAGACAGGATTTAAATGTACTGGTTATTGTACTCACAGAAGAGATGAAAACCAGTGTAGATGAGGACACTCTTAAAAATAGTCAAAACCTTTTACCTGTCAGCTCGCTTCTTAATATTAAAGATAAAAATTCTAAAACCATCTTCTTGTACCTTGAGAAAATCAGGTACTTGTACATATATCTAACTTATTTATGCTATAATGTTGATGATAAGCGAGTGTTTGACCATATGATAATCTTTGGCTTGGATCTTTTAATCAGCGAAGAGAGCGTGCTTGAGCAAAATGAAGTTCTCAGGTTGACAAACCTTGTATTGTTAAAGATAAAGGAGTTAAAGCAAAATTATAAAAACGCGTCACTTGAGGTATCCATCATACCTACGAATGTAGACAATTTGAAGCACATCAATGAAGAAAAAAGAAATGAACTGGTGTCAAATCTTTGTGATATTCAAGATCTCTTCAAAACAGTGAATTCATACTTCTGATTATAATTCAATAAACAATAATTTTAATCGTTATATCTAAGTAACAAAAAAAAACTATATAACATTCAAGCTGATATGAACAAAGGCTACTTAACACAAATCTTCAGTGTCCTTATCATATGCAGCCATAATTTCAACTCTATATTCACTTTCAGCAATACCGAACTGTCTTAAGATCAAACATTGAGTAACATTCAAAGTTTCATTTTGTTCACAAACAAAGTAATCAGTATCCAAAACAATTTTACCGTCTTTCAAAGATGTTGGAATTTTATATTTGTTTCTCAAAGTAGGTTCTAATGAGTGAGCCATTGGAATATCATCTTCTTGGGATATGAAACCACCTCTGGAATATACTATACCTGCTGGGATTGTGAATGAAATTGGAGACTTGGAGTTACTCTTGGCGAAATCCTTCTTGACATAAGATTCAAAGAAGTCAACGACGGTCTTGTAATCATAGTTAGTGTATAAAATACCGTAGGTAGCGTTCTTTTCGTGTTGGTTTTTAAGCTTTTGATTTAGCTTGTCCAAGTTGACAAATTCTTCTTTGTAGTTATCAAAATTCTTTATGATCATGTTCTTCTTGGAAACGACAAACTTGGATTTGTTTTCTTCTTCCAAAGATTCGTTGTCCCATTGCTTTCTTAATTCTTTTAGGTTATTACTGTTTATGTTAGATAAGTTCAACAAAATGACTCTCTTGTATTTTAGTAAGTTGTCAGATAAGTTATCGAAGTTTTTTGTCTTAGCGTCTTTATCTTTCTTAGTGACGTTGGATAAAGTGATGGCTCTATTTCTCTTAGATCTAGGCATTTTTATATAATATGTTTAGTGTTTGGGTTTTCTCGGAAGATGTGTTCTTTGATAAAAACTGTAAATAGCCTATTTACTTATTTAGATAAAAATTGTATTTTCAATTTATATTTTTGAAATTTTTCGCACAAGTAGGTAACTATGACTTAAAGCGGAAATTTCTTACATAGCTGGGTTTTGGTTTCTTTTTATTTGGAAGCAACGTTTGGTACGGAAAAAAAAAGAAACTTACACACGTGACAGATCAAAAGCAATAACACTTAACCAATGATAAGTTAGATATTCCTTGATTGACCGCGGTTTAAGACGCTATTTGATGTAATCAACTTAGTAAATGCTACGTTCGTTTGTTTTGTAAAGCTCTATAGCCTTGTGACAATTCAGATTTTGAGATAGTAGTGTGTTCTGTTTATTATCATTTTTCAAACCCTTGGCATTTGACGTGGTAACCACCAATGCACCGTTGCATTACTCAAAATATCTTTTTAAGAATGTAATAGATTATGATAAGGATGACCAGCAACCCTACAGCATTCCTAAGTGTCTTTCTATTAGTTCCATTTTGCAATATTCTAGAAAATGCTTGAGATTGATTTATAATGTCTTGGTTAAGTTGATTTAAACGTTCTTCTAGCTGTCCTAATATACCATTTTCCGCGTTCATATCTCTTTGAGACTGGTTCAATATATCTGAGTTGATACCTCTGAATTGACTTATCTTTCTTGAAAGATCATCGAACTTGTTATTGTTGCTTTCTTCTTTTTGAGATTCTAATCTAGAATAGTCGACACCACGTGAGCTCATTTGTTATTAAGGTTGCAATGTTTTATTGATGAGTTTGAGATGGGTGTTTAAGACTTTCTTTTATTTTGGGAAAGTGTAAAGAAAGGGTATTAACACAATGTGTTTATAGTTACTAAGGGGGAGTTTCCTTGTATACAAAAAAAAAAATAAAATTTGCGACACGTCAATTCCCAGACGGGTTTAATCAATACACTGCTGAAAAATGCAACTGACAATCTTGTAAAGAAGCCTCTTTGATTAATAAAACTATCAATCTTAATAAAGAGTATGTTATAAGCAATAGTATGTGTATGCTAACATATATTTTGTGATTTAACTAGCTCACAAGATAGTTGCTAAAAGCGTTTACGATTTAAGTAAAGAAAATTTACGATAACGTTAGTTTTTTGAAATATAAGGTATTCAGTTGATACGGTTGAATGCCTTCTCAAATAAACATATTTGTATTGTGTCATATTGTTATTAACTATTAATTTTTATATCAGAGTAGATCTTGGTGTATATTTAATTGTATTTTCATATTTATTAATCAAATAAGCGTCTCATCACGATAAAAATAATATTAACTCTTTTCACTTTCTTAAAGAATGAAATCATCTGTAATGCTTAACAGTATCATGAGTAATTTAAACTATTCATAATATAGATAACCTTATTAATATTTATAAGAATATTTTAGTAATCACTTCCAAACGTTTGGTCTGTAGGCAACTGTTTCTTAATATTAATTTGCATTACATTCAATGTGTACACAGTCCAGATGATAAAACCTTGTTGGATTCATCTTTAATCTTGACTTATATATCTAATTATTACCTTTTATACTTGTAAATTTTTCTTGAATTTATGTTGTTTGCCAAATCAACACATAACAGATGCTTGAAAAAATACAAAACTACTTTACAAATTTTAGAGAGAAGTTTTTTGTGATATTTTCCGTTCTACGGCCAAGATTAGGCAGGAAAAGTAGCAATTTTTGTTACAGTTTAATTCAGAAAAACAAAGCTTCAGTTTCCTATTTAGGAAGTTTTAAAAAATTGTTTTTTTTTGAATGCGCAAAAAATTATGTGAGAGTAAACAACCACTGCAAATTGGTTTGAATTGGTGTAAGGAAAAAAGCAACACTAACATCAATTTTTTGGAGGCAAAAAAAAAAAAATTGCAAAATTCGTCAAATTTCCTAATCTGGACAGCCACCTGTAAAAATTACTTTTTTTCTTGTGAAGTTTATAGTTTTACCTAGAGAATTCTCAGTAGCTGGTGGAAAAAAAATAGAAAATTTTTACTTGCTATGCTTACTCAGAAGTGCTAGTAATTTTGATAAAACGTTTTAGCAAAGTAACACATTAGTGAAAGAAAGAAGTATTAAAGTCCTAAATAAACCAGAAATATAATCATAATCAAGATGTCTTCTAGTGTTAAAACCTCTAATTGGAGATTAGTTGAAGTTGGTAGAGTTATCTTAATCAACAAGGGTCAATTCGCCGGTAAATTAGCTGCCATTGTCGAAATCATTGATGACAAGCACGTATGTAACATTTAAACATTTAACAAATATTTTAGCATAAATCAAACAGACTATATTGGATTGTAAGTGAGAGTAACCTCTAAAGAAACCTGGAATTACCTGTGAAAGTTGTCATAAAAAAGTGGAAAAGAACATTAATGAACGAATTAGTTGAAAATGAAAGATTGAAGTGATTCAACCACGTTTAACAAGAATGTAATGTATTTGATACAGTGGGAAATATTGATAGCAAGTAGTTCCAATTATGGGAGAAAGTAAAGAAAACAACCAAGTTATATGAAACGAACATATGATAGAGTTATGCTATAATTACACAGCAGTGTTGATATAGCATACTATTGTCAGATAGCGACGTTTAGGAACAATGATTAGGTTGAAATAATATGAATGGCAACATCAAAAATACATGAGATGTAATGAGAGTGAAATTACAGGTCTATTAATAAAGTTCAAGTTTGAGATGCAATATCATTCCATACGAAAGAATGAAATTCAATAAAACATTAATTTACTAACAAATAAACATATTTTATTACTTGTAATAAAAAATTATCATCATCCACATAACATTATAAACAGGCTTTAATTGATGGTCCAGCCACTGGTGTCCCAAGACAATCCGTCAACTTAGGTCACGTTGTCTTAACCAAGTTAACTTTCGATTTACCAAGAGGTGCCAAGACTGGTATCGTTTCTAAGAAGTGGGCCAAGGCCGAAGTTTCCGAAAAGTGGGCTGCTTCCTCTTGGGCTAAGAAGATTGCTCAAAGAGAAAGAAGAGCTGCTTTAACCGACTTCGAAAGATTCCAAGTTGCTGTTTTAAGAAAGCAAAAGAGATATGCTGTCAAGAAGTTAGTTGCCAAGGCTTAATTCATTCACATAAAGAAATAAATGAAAACATTTACCTTTTTTTACAAGAAAACAGAAAGTTCATTTAGATAGATAAATCTAATGACTAATTTATTCAACAGGAATACATATCCAAGTTATATAAAACTTAAAGAACATACGATGTGAGTTTAACTCAAAATATAGATCAATCATGATGAATTCTAATCAATTTGTCGTTTTATTTTTTTTCTTATCTTTTTTACTCTGCTCTGTGAAAAAGAAGCAATCTTGTAAAGCTTTGCAATGTGAAGTTCAATGTGCAACATTAGGTGAGTAATGATCACTCTTTAACAATAAAAACACAGATAAAATGAAAATCGTTAAATATAATATTCCTATTTACATATTTTCAGATATCTTACCAACAACTTCTATGAAGTTCTCGCTGTTGATGATTAAATATCTTTGTGAAATTAAAAATTCACAAACTGATTCACAAATTTCCCTGCTAACTGTGGTATCATCAGATTGCTTTATAATGTCAATAGGCCAAATATAATGAACTAGCGTGTACTTAGAAGATTCATCTTCGGTGTACTTATTAACAAGTCTTTGTCTTGATTCTTCATCCCACCATTTCTCTACAGCAAGAGCTACTAAATACAAGGCTTCTGCCTTTTCAAGTTCTGCCAAAGTTATAACACATGAAGACAGGAAGTCAGATATAGCATCATCGATCACTTTCTTGTTTGGACAAGAACTGTAATTTTGACTAGTTTCCAAGACAGATTGCTCAACCATTCTCTGCTTCGTGACCATCTTTTTAATTGTCTTAATTGTTTCTCTTTCAACTTTTTTGATCAATGGGGAATCCAAAGTTTCTATCTTAACCACTTCACAAAACTCATCAGTAACATATTTTCTTATATCAGAGACTAAGTCTGTTGCCTCTAAATGTGAAGTTCTGGAATTAATGTAGTCAATTTTTCCTAACTCTGATAACAAAATTAATAAGTTCAATGATTTTTGAATGTTAATGTTCATATGTTGTAAAACCTTCAAAACAAATGTTCTATTGAAAAGCTTCAAGTCAGATATGTTTTCAACAAAGTACAAATACTTCTCAACAGAGTCCAAATTTTTAATAGATTTAGTTCTTGGATAAAATTGAGGAGTTCTGAATTTTGGAACAGCACCAGATTTCTTGTCATATGATTTACAGACAACCAAATTGAATGATTTATTGTAATCATTAATGCTTTTCATTTTTTGGAATTTCTTCTTCAACTCTGATGAAATCTCTTCATATTGCAATACACTTTTGACAACTACTTCCGCAATGTCGTAATCAGATATGACTAAAAAGTATTCAGCAAATTGCAAAGTATAAGACAGGTAATTTTGCACAACTCTAACCTTATCTTTTACTAATGAAAACTCATTTTCACCGTTTGTCAAGTTGATCTGGCAGATATCAATTGCATCATCTAAACTCATATCACCTGAGTAGTTGGAGTTTCCTAAAAATTTGTACATCTCGTTGTCAAGTAACATTTTTGTTTCAAAGTCTATCTTGCTAAAGTCAGGTAATGTTTGTTTTTGATCATTGCTAGGAATATCAGTGGCCAAAAACTTATCTAGTAAGACCAACAAAGCTTCACCATCACCATTAGAGCTATAGTACTTTTCTTTCAATATATGGTTAGGAACTTGTGGGAACATCTCCTTCCAGATCTTAAGCTCCTCATAATTCAAAATGATCTCAACTTCTTCGGTGATTATTTGAGGTACAGTTGATATTTCTTCGACCTCGTACTCTTCAGTGGTTTGAGAGGAAGCGTCTGTAGTTTTGATTTGACTCCAGAATTCCTTCAAGACTGGCGGAATTGCTTTATATTTTTTAAAAGAAGCGGTGATAACATTGATTGGGACACCTGTTAGTTTGCTCAAAAATTGCAATTTGGATTCTTTTGTATCTTTAATTTGATCTTCAGCAAGGATATCGTAGTCAATTCTAGATGGATCAATTTCATTCAAGCATACATCTTCACCTAAAGTAGCTTCTAGGCTAGCTTCCTTTCTTGGAGCTTCATTAATCAAAGCAGAAATTGTAGGTGTCATTAAGCTATCATTGTCAGTTTCATCTTCAGATGTGTAAGTGTCAGAAGAAATAGAAGAGTCGTGAATTTCTGCATGATCACTGTAATCTGATTCTGCTGAATCACTAATTTCTGCCTCAGTAGATGGATCCAAACTTTTTTGGACCAATGGCTCAAATTCTTCAAGGTTTTCAAAGGGGTGTGCATGTGTATTTTGGTAATCAGTACTTTTTTCAGCAAACTCTTCCAATATCTCGAAATTACCTTTTGAAGCTTCAGTTAAGATCTGAACAGTAGCCTCATAATCATAGTTTGATTGAACCAGAATTGATTCAATATCAGAAGCAGTAAATCCTTTGTATCTCTTCACTAACCATTCTATACAGTTGAGAATTTCTAGCTCAATAACAACGTCAATAAAGTTTTCAGGGTGTTTTCTAAAATTGGCGTTGTCTTCAAACTTCTTCTCATTCTGAATGTAAAGATCTAGGATAGTTTTATCAACGTTCCAATTGTTTTCAATAGACAATGGTTTGAATTCTCTCTTGTTGAGATAGAAAAACAATTTCTCCAGCAAATCTAAACTTGATTTTCTCATTTCTTTGAAGTAATAGATTGAAATGACTTCTACATTATCAGATGTTGTTCCTGATGAGCTTGTATTCTTCTTAGAATTCTTATGTGTAACTGCTGTGAATGATTTGTCTTGTGGAACATGAACACTTGAATATGACTTACTAGGAACATCAATTTCCTTAGAAGCACCACTAGACTTTGGCACATTATTCAATGGATGGAAATCCAAATATGTTTTCAAATAGTCTACATCATCTTCCAACACTTCATTTTCAGAATCATGATCGGTGTTAGATTCTTGGGTATTTCCAGTAGGAGTGTCTTCAATGTTAACTTGAGCTTCTGTTTTCGTAGAAGTACTTATTGCAGGGGAAGAGTCTTTGACCTCTTCAACTTCCTTTATTGGCTCAGGAGTGGCTACCTTTTGTGGCTTTGGTCTGGGTCTCTCTTTTCTAAACTTGGGGTTCTCAATGAAATAATATCTGCCTTGGAAAGTTAGCATTTTAGGATGTCTGATTAGTCTATTGTAGTTAATCAATGATTTTGTTGCAACATAATAATCTAGGTAATCAGTAAGATGTTTGCCTACCTTTTTCAAAAAAGAAGTGGAGCTTAGCTGTGGTGTATCAGATATAATT
Organism: Hanseniaspora thailandica (nom. inval.); assembly: GCA_030573475.1. Taxonomy (NCBI): domain Eukaryota; kingdom Fungi; phylum Ascomycota; class Saccharomycetes; order Saccharomycodales; family Saccharomycodaceae; genus Hanseniaspora; species Hanseniaspora thailandica (nom. inval.). The sequence continues at coordinate 5,419 of JAJMDF010000268.1, read as the reverse complement.
GCATAATAAGTAAACTCGTTAACTAACTCATTCATATTTAGATAATCCATGACCTTATTTCCTTGGTCACACCACTTTGAAAGAGTAAAATTGTTTTTAATTGCCAGCAAATAGTCGTAGACACTTAAAAACAGCAAAAACCGATTCTTTTTAATTTCCAAATGACCAGTTGAATTGACTGTGTTCTTCATAAATGTCAAATAAATTATAAAATACTGCAACAAGAGTTCCTGTTTCGGATCACAGTTAACAACTGTTATGGCCCCGTCTGATGTTGAAATATCTGTCAACAATTGTTGAACTTGTTTTAAACCGTATTTGTAAGAAGAAACCAGCTTTTCTAATTTCAGATCAAGGAAGTTCTCTAAAATCCATCTCTTTTGATTTGGGAAAACAAAAAAGCAAAAACTCAACAAAACTTTTATTTCTTTGAAAATTGCCTTATTTGCCCAAAATTGTAGTCCGATGTCAAGGTAATCTTGCCTTATAGCAGACATTCCTATTGGTGATAAAGCACGCTCTTCATAATTTTGCTCTTCTGATAGCTGTAGGTATGCATTGAAGAAATCTACCAAGAAATCAACGTGGAATATGTCCGAAATTAATGCATCATTCAAGTTATGAACAAATGTCTCGAACTGTTCTGTAGCTTTAGAAGGTTGTGCCTGTTTCTTGTTGCTGAAAAAAAGAAGCTGATTCTCTTTGTAAAAGATATCCAGATAGGTATTGAACATCCTGTTAAGGTAAACCAACGTCTTGTTGGTAATTAATTTGGGTTCTGGGTTCCCATGCACAGCATAGAGAAGTTTCAAGTCCAGTCCCTCAGGGAGTTTCTTTTCTTTAGAACTCTTTTTGCCTTTAGCCACCTTCTTCATCGACTGATTGATTTGATTATAGTCTTTGCACGTTCTGGCAGATGGTTCCTGTCTTTGGTGTGTGTGCTTACGTCTAGAACTTTCATTCAAATGTATGAAAAGCTTTTAACAGCTGAAGAGTTGAGGCCAGAAAAAAAATTTTCCTAGTGAAAAATTTAGCATACGCAACTTTCTGCCTTCAAACAAAATAATTTTTCTTTAAAAAAAAAAGTAAATACAAAACCGGCACATCAAGTATCATAGTAGCCTCAGCACTTTGAACAACAGCATCATCACTTGTACATGGTTGCTTCTCTTCCGGTAACCATCACATACCCATCATACTCAGCAAATGTGTAAAAGTTCAGACGTAAGTAGTTCCTGCACTGAATCTTGATTATTGAGATTCCTTGCTTACTGTGAAGTCCTTTACCTGTAATTATTTTCAGTGGTCCAGCGTACAATGCTTTCAAAGATCTCGCATGTTGTGCTTGTGTTGCCATATTTCCTCTCAGTACTAGTTCACTGTGCCACCAACGTTTAACTGCTATAGATATAGTCATTAACGCAGATGCAACAGTCTGTCCATGTAAATCCACTTCGGTAGTTACCTTCTCTGCTCCCACTGCATAGTCCATATCAATTTGCGGTCCTCTTGTTTTTCTAGTGCTTGTTTGTAGACGTTTAATCTTACGTGGTTTTTTGATAGGCTCTTTATACGTATGAGGCAGTATCTTTGTCTTGTTGCTTTGATGGGTTGATATAGGACCGACAAGTGTAAATGCTTTTAATTTGCTGTCCTTATCAAACAATTCAACTAGTTTAATTGCTTCTTCGATATATTCATTTTGCTCCAGAAACTCTATAAGTTTGAGAACTTCTTTCTCTTTACCAATATAGTATTCTATAAGTGTTTTAATTAGCAATTTACCATTCTCGTCTTTATAGTAGCTAATCAGTTTTTCTAAATTTAAATTTATGTTGATCACTTTATTTGGTTCAAAGGATTTTATTTTTACATTTTTTTCAAACGGATCTACCAACTTAACGTTCTGATTGCCTCTTCGAGGTCTCTGCACAATGCCTTTCACTTTACTACTGGATTGATGACTTCCAGTCTCATTATTTTTATGTTTCAATATAGTGCACAATACTGTTTCTCCAATGTGATATCTATTTTCTTCAAGTTTTTTTATAATCGTTGACTCTTCTATGCTTAAATATTTCTTAACAATGGAAACTTTCATTTGAATAATTTCCTCATCATCTAAATCTTCAAATTCACCAATAAGTAGATGGTTTTCCAAAATATCTTGAGGACTGTGTTCAAAAAGAATGATGTGGTTGATTAATTGCACATCTTTTGAATCGTCTTCAGGTGTCGTGATATTCACTTCTTCTGTCAATGCAACACTAGTAGCTTCCAACGCTGACAATATCAAATCTTCAGATTCATGTAAATTTTGCTGGATAACATTTCTGATTTGGTCATAACTCAGTTGAGGAAATAAGTTTATCCAATAGGAGGTTTTTTCTGAAATATAATCATCTGTTAACTCTAGAGAATCTATATCCCTTATAAATGCTTCATCAACTTTTTGTAAAGGTTCTTTTGGAGAATCAGACTGTGTGGATAACAATTGGTCCACAGTTATATCAACTTCCAGGTTATTTTCCATCAATTTCTCTTCGATTAATATTAAATCTATGTGTGGAAGTAAAGATTGTATAAAAGACCTTTTTTCTAAAAAATCATTTATATTTGAGCTTGACATTATTGGTATCAATAGCCTACAAAGTATGCGAGCCGATCAGTAATCTAGAATTGTCTGTTTATCGTTTGGTAACCCTCTTTATGCTCTAGCACATCGCAAGATACCTCTTGCATTTGCAAATAAAAGCGGAAACTTATTTCATAAGGGAAAAAAAGGGATTTTCCAATCAGAAAAGAAGCTTAAAAAGTATTGAATATTTTTTTTTAGGTTAAAATGTGAAATTTGCATAAATACATAACTCATGTGTAAGATGAAGAATACCTGTATTCTCAATTAATGGAGTTGATTTAAAGCTCTTGGACATTAGTGTTGATTACTGAATCCACAAACGACTTCATGTAAGCAGCTCCACTGCCGTGACATACTTCGTGTCCTTTCATCAAGCTCATTATTTGCCAAGTATCAAATGTGTATCCTTGTTGCTCTTTCTCTTGTAGTTGTTTAAACAAATACTCCCAAGTCTTCGATACAGTCATTGCCTCACCTTCATCCGTTTGATATCTTATATCTTTCAGTTGTGTAACATCACCATCATGTGCAGACCCAGAGTATATGTACTGAACATATTCAGTTTTGTTAGGAAAGTTATAGATTGGACTGTTGTGGCTTATCGAGGATGTAGTGCTTGTATTATTATTATATTCACTACCAGATACATGGTTCTTCTTCTGAAGCTCCTTATTTTCCATTGACATTTCATATGTTGCCTTCTTGAGCTCTTCAATTTGTTGCAAAAGTTCCTGTTTATCTTTTTCTGAGTTCATCCATTTTTGTTCCATTTCTTTTAGCTTTTCTTCTTTTCTTCTTCTAAAGGCTCTTTGAGCTTCTCTATTGATCTTCTTTTTACGTTCTTCGTCATTTAAATGTTGATTATCTGTAGACGACACTCTATTATCTTTCATCAATGTATCTTTACTATCTGTATGTGAATCTGATTTTGCTTGAGAATTCTTGTTTGTATCTTTCGGTACTAGGAAATAAGGACTGGCAATGTTGGTGGGATTAATAAATTGAGAAAAATCCTCATTGTTGGACAGTTGTTCTGATTTATAAGGTTTGTAGTTTAAGTTGTCGTCATGGTAGCTATATTCTGAGCTAAAGTTGTTCTCTCTCAAAAAAGAAGGTAATCCATTTTGAGGCAGTTGTCCTTGTGCATCGTTTCTTAAAACGTCGTTGTTCGTAAAAATATAGTCGAAAACCTCATCGTTATGCTTTTTGTGACTAATATCGCCGTTTTTGTTTCCGTAAGATGCCATGTTTAGATATTTACTTTCCGTTGGTTTGGGTACAGACTCCTTGTTTGAGGCAATTAAGAATTAGATAATCACAAGTAAAACAGGGGAAAATTTTTTTTTTGCTGCTCCAAAGTCAATTTCTTTTAAGTTGCGCATTTCGCTACCAAAAAAAAAGAAAGAGGTTTAATCAATTCATCATTAACCTATTGTTGTTGTCTGTTCATGAATTTCAATTTGCTTAAGAAGAAAAAACGTGTTTATAGCAAGACTTTTTTAGAATAGATATAGTCGTTTTTATTAAATTACAAAGAAAGAGCACAATAGCTACCTTTCTGGGTAAAATGTACCATACTAAAAGAGGAGTGATCACTGACGGCTAAAGGGATAGATTATAACTTGGCAGAGTTTACTCTTGACAAAAAAAATAAAACAATTAAAGAATCTAATACTTGTATTTACATAGTCAAGTATAAAAACATGTACTATTTCTATTTTTCAGAAAACATGCTACTTATCTAATACAATCTTTCATGTTAGGATCCACTTTTATTACTCGGGTTAATGTCTGAGTCTTTTTATTTTATCTTTTCAACCTAAAAAAGTTTAATAAGTTAGTATTTTTTAAACTATTGATGGTTACATTAAGTCGTAAACTTTAAAGTAACATTTTATTTTTTTATAATAGCCACAGATAAGACGTTCATTGACATGCTGAGAAATTGTATAAATTTATATCTGACAGCACATCGTTTGTTATGATTTGGCATCAAAATCCATGATCTGCTCTTTTATTTTAATTGTTTTGGTATTAATCTAATTAATAATATAACAACTCGTAGAATTAACAATAAAAATATGATTAGCATACATGAAATTCTAGGGCTATAGTTTTGAAATCATGGGTATCATTTTAAAATTGTCTACCAATCTTTTCATTTTGTAGCCTTCTAATCTTTTTTAAAACAATTTTAAAAATTTATGATTATATTTTAAGCATCAACATTTGTATTTTAATAGCTTTAATGGATTTTAGGCAATTATAACAACTTGAAAATTTTCTTTTTTTAACCCAATTTTTTTAAAAATTTTATACTTTTTTATTCGTAAGAATTAGCTGAAATGGGCACGTTTCTTGATATTATTCAAAAACCCCACTTATAAGTAAACTAGCTAGTTTTAAATACAACAGTTTAAACTATCTTCTAATCACAAGATGCTTAGAATAAGGAATATATTATCAATATCCCATGTTGCCATAACTGGCATTTCCAAATATTTTTTGAAGTGAATAAAAGACCATCATAATGTACACCAGTCAGTTTGAATGATTGTAAATATACCAAAAAAACATTTCCATATATTATTGCAATGCTAAACACATTATGGCAACTATATAACAATGATTAACTACATAAACTACTAAATAACAGCATAATTTAATAAAAATGTTAAAGCAAACTCTTTGTATTTATATATGATATTTACAAATTTATCTGTTGTTATAGTTAAATGTGTTCTGCTTAGCTAAAATCGGAAAACAGAGTTCCGATTGCAA
>JAJMDF010000267.1:0-31800 GCA_030573475.1 Hanseniaspora thailandica (nom. inval.) | reverse complement strand
AAGTTTTTTAAAAGCTTTTATTTCAAGGAAAATCTTACAGAATATTCTGACAAACAAGATGTAGTGGAACAACTAAATAACCAGTGTGTAGCAATATACAAATTTGACAAGAACAACATGATTTTGTTGAATTCCTCAGATTACCCCGTTGACTGTCCACCAATTGAAGTCGAAACTGAAGAGAAAATTCCACAACCCAATGAAACTCAAGATGTAGTTAGTAAGCTGATGGCTGATAGAACAACTCATTATGAAAGTCCAGACCTGGATAATATCAATGCCTCTGAATACTTCAAGGCAAGTGCATACTCATTGTTTAGTGCCGAAAATGAGCATTTGGTTGGTGTATTAGAAAATATCAATACATCCATCAATCCAGCCGAGTTTTATGGTCTTGATAGCTACAGCCAATCATACAACAGCATTCCAAAGCTATCTGATTTGGAATACACTTTTCCGGATTGGGTTCATGAGTCAAATTCACAATGCAACCAATACACACACTTCCATAGATGCCTGGCTATGCAATCACAGTTGGAATTGTACTACAAGATGAAGGCTGCGTACTTCAAGAATAAAGGCTTTGGCTGCTGAATAAACCCCCCTTATTATATAAATAAATAATAAATTGTAACTCTATAGCATGATATTAAAAAAAATTTTTGATCGTTGATAGTAAAAATAATAATCATAATGTTTACATTTGTTTACGGAGATTGTTTTAATATGATAAAAGTTATTGTAAATGGATTGACTAAACAAATATTGTAAATGAATTTATGAAAATAAAAATAACAAATGTAAACAATTTTGATAAATTAATAACAAAAAAAAGATTAATCTAAACTACATATAAGAAAACCAATAAATTATTAAAAACTCTATTATTCCTCTTAAGAACTAGAATATAAAACATACTCTTCTTATTTATAAAACAAAATGGATCAGGAATTCTAATTGAACAATATTTTTCTGTCTGTCATGCACTCGTCAGAACAGGTCTGAAATTTTAATCATCATAAAAAAGTATTTTATTTAAAGAGTTGTTTCATTTACCAATTCAAAAGTATAGGAGTTAATAGAAGGTTTATAATAGGTTTTGATTCCTTTGTAGTTGTATTCTACAAGTCATGTGCTAGGTTTTGTATTAACTTCTTTTAAAGTATTTAAAAAATTTAAAAACAATTATAAGTTTAAACTTTTCAATTTAATCCAACGTTGGTATTTATACTCGAGCACGGGAAAAAATTTCACTGCTAATTTTTCTTTGCAAAGCTTTTAGCTGGAAAGTGTCCCATTTGGGTAATTGCAGAATGAGCCAGCCAAAAAAGAAACGTGACGCGCCTGGGATAAGGCCTGTAACCACACCCAAGAATCATGAACAGTAATAACACTAATGTACAGTCAATTCTAGTGTTTGGATCAATCGAAGATCTACTCAACACTACGAACAGTGAGTACATAAGCATATCAATAAACAACCACATCAATCTACGGCTCACCAAAGAAAATGCTACAAATCACCCTTTGGGTATGGTAAACATCCCAGCAAATCAGATAAACACAATCAGCTATGATCTATCTGCTGACCAATTTGTCCAAAGGTGTTATTTATTTTCTAATATTAAGTATTTAAAAATGTATTATAACAAAGAAGATGGTGTCTATCAGCTGGCTGAAGTAGAGATCAATGAGGAAAGCTCATTAATCAACTTTTATAAAATGAATTCACATAAGTTTATAAATGTTATCGATAATGCATTGAACAAAGCAAACATAGATGACGAAATAACAGCTTATAAGTTTATCATATCTGGTATAGACATGGATAATCTTTACAACATAATTATTGATAAGAGTAGTCACAACAACTCAATCATCTACTTTGATTCTCTAACTAGTGAGGCTGAAAGGGGTAAAGAGTCATACTTCACTTTCACCAACATCAACTTCAAATCGAAAGATAGTATTAGGGTAGGACACGAAATGGAAGATTTTAACGACACGAGTGCTTATTTGAAAAGACTTTATCAACAAACCACAAGCGGATGTGGATTGTTGGTCCAGTTGAAAATCCAGTTTCTTATCTTCATCAACACTTTGAACGCACATGCTTGTGAGAGCATGCACAATATAATCAAGTTATTCATAAAGGCAAAAGATGATGGTTTGGTTTTGAAAGTATTGGAGAATCAAAGCTCAATGAGTTCTGAGGATAAAACCTTAAATTCATTCTATTTACTGCTAGTGACCATGTGGGAGTTTATGACTTGGGAGATGAAGTCGTTTTTCTGTGATTTCCAACTATGGAAACAAGTCATAGACAAACTGGACCAAGACTTGATAAATTTTGAAGTCACGGATGATGACACAATTATCAAGTATTACAACTACATGAGTGAAAAGATACAAAGACAATTGAAAAGTTTGGTTAGGGGTGAGGACAGTGGATTTTTAAGCAATCAGAAAGACTTGTTCTACAACTTTCAACCTATAGATATTGAACAAGAAGAAGTTGTGAGTGACAACGAGATGGACCCATTGTATCAAGACAACAACGAGCAAGAGTATGTAGAGATCTATGGCTCTTCTGAGGACGAGTATGCTCCAGCAGTTGCTTCCAACATAACATACAAGAGATGTTAATACTTTACCCGACTTTTTAACACTTTCCTAAAATGGTAATCTTTGAAAAAATCACGATTTTAGTAAGGGAAAAAAAAATTCTCGTTATATGTCGATTATATGAAAATTTTTCTTCTAGTGTGATGTGACTCTATCAGGAATCATCTCACAGAAATATAGATCTGTAGACATTCCCAAACACTCGTCTTTCATATATATAACCAATAAATATAATGTCTGAAGAAAGATTCTCTTTCCCAAAAGAAGAAGAAAGAATTCTACAACATTGGAAGGACATCGATGCCTTCCAAACATCTTTGAAATTGACTGAAGGTAAGCCTGAGTTCTCCTTCTTTGATGGTCCTCCATTTGCCACTGGTACTCCCCACTATGGTCACATCTTAGCCTCTACTACCAAGGATATTGTTCCAAGATACGCCACCATGAACGGTTACCATGTCGAAAGAAGATTTGGTTGGGATACCCATGGTTTACCAATTGAACACATCATTGATAAGAAATTAAACATCACTTGTAAAGAAGATGTCTTTGCTTATGGTTTGGACAACTACAACGATGAATGTAGAAAGATTGTCATGACTTATGCCGATGAATGGAGAAAGACCATTGGTAGAGTTGGTAGATGGATTGACTTTGACAATGATTACAAGACCATGTATCCATCCTTCATGGAATCTTGTTGGTGGGCTTTCAAGGAGTTACACACCAAGAACCAAGTTTACAGAGGTTACAAGGTCATGCCTTACTCCACTGGTTGTACCACCCCATTGAGTAACTTCGAAGCCCAACAAAACTATAAGGATGTTTATGATCCAGCTGTCACCATTGGTTTCGAATCTTTGGATCAAGAAGATACTTACTTCGTTGCTTGGACTACCACCCCATGGACTTTACCATCCAACTTGGCTTTATGTGTCAACCCAGAATTTGAATATGTCAAGATCTTTGATGAAAAGAAGGGTAAGAACTTCATCTTGTTAGAATCTTTATTGAAGACCTTGTACAAGAAGCCAGCTGCTGAAAAGTTAAAGACTGTTGCCAAGTTCAAGGGTTCTGAATTGATTGGCTCCAAGTATAAGCCATTGTTCCCATACTTTACCTCCCAATACGGTGAAAAGGCCTTCAAGGTCATTGGTGACTCTTACGTTTCTGCTGACTCTGGTACTGGTATTGTCCATAATGCACCAGCCTTTGGTGAGGAAGATTACACTGTTTGTTTGAAGAATGGTATCATTTCCGAAGACGACATGGTTCCAAACCCTGTTGATGACTCTGGTAAGTTCACTGAAGAAGTTTCTCAATTCCAAGGCCAATACGTCAAGGATGCCGATAAGAACATCATCAAGCACTTGACCGAAGCCGGTAACTTGTTGGTTGCTTCCCAAATCAAGCATAGTTACCCATTCTGTTGGAGATCCGATACTCCATTGATCTACAGAACCGTTCCAGCTTGGTTCATCAGAGTTAGACCAATTGTCGACAAGATGTTGGCTTCTGTTGAAAAGAGTAACTGGGTTCCTAACAACATCAAGGAAAAGAGATTCGCCAACTGGATCTCCAATGCCAGAGATTGGAATGTTTCCAGAAACAGATACTGGGGTACTCCAATTCCATTATGGGTTTCTGAAGATTATGAAGAAATCGTTTGTATTGGTTCCATTGAAGAATTAAAGGAATTGTCCGGTACTACTGAAGACATCACTGACTTGCACAGAGACAAGATTGACCACATCACCATCCCATCCAAGCAAGGTAAGGGTGTTTTGAGAAGAGTTGAAGAAGTCTTTGATTGTTGGTTTGAATCTGGTTCCATGCCATACGCCTCTCAACATTACCCATTCGAAAACACCGAAAACTTTGATCAAAAAGTTCCAGCCAACTTCATTTCTGAAGGTTTGGATCAAACTAGAGGTTGGTTCTACACTTTGTCTGTTTTGGGTACTCACTTATTTGGTGAAGTTCCATACAAAAACGTTATTGTTTCTGGTATTGTCTTGGCTGCTGATGGTAGAAAGATGTCCAAGTCCTTGAAGAACTACCCAGATCCAAACATTGTTTTGGATGCTTATGGTGCTGATGCTTTAAGATTATACTTGATCAACTCTCCAGTATTAAAGGCTGAATCTTTGAAGTTCAAGGAAGAAGGTGTCAAGGAAGTTATCTCCAAGGTCTTATTACCATGGTGGAATTCTTTCAAGTTCTTGGAAGGTCAAATTTCTTTATTGAAAAAGTCTGAAAACATTGATTTCAAATTTGATCCAACTTTGATTTCTGATAACGTCATGGACAGATGGTTGATGGCTTCTATGCAATCTTTGGTTAAGAACATCCACACTGAAATGGCTGCTTACAAGTTATACAATGTTGTTCCTAAGTTGTTAGAATTCATTGATCAATTGACCAACTGGTACATCAGATTCAACAGAAGAAGATTAAAAGGTGAAAACGGTATTGATGACTGTAAGAAGGCCTTGAACACCTTATTCGAAGCCTTATTCAGCTTTGTCAGAGCCATGGCTCCATTCACTCCTTTCTTATCTGATAACATCTACTTAAGAATGAAGGAATTCATAAGCGATGATGTTTTAGCCACCTTCGGTGAAGATTACAGATCCGTTCACTTCTTATCTTACCCACAAGTTAGAGAAGAATTATTCGATGAAAAGATTGAAGTTGCTGTTTCCAGAATGCAAACTGTCATTGAATTAGGTAGAAACATTAGAGAAAAGAAGTCTATTTCCTTGAAGACTCCATTGAAGAGTTTGGTTATTTTACATGATGATCCAGCTTACTTAAAGGATGTTGACAGCTTAAAAACTTACATCCAAGAAGAATTGAACGTCAGAGATATCATTATCACCAGCGATGAAGATAAATATAAGGTTGAATACAAGGCCTTTGCTGACTGGCCAACTTTGGGTAAGAAGTTGAAGAAGGACATGAAGAAGGTCAAGGAAGGTTTACCAAAGTTGACTTCTGATGAAGTTAAGGGCTACAAGGCCACTGGTGAAGTTGAAGTTTCCGGTATCAAGTTAGTTGCTGGTGATTTGACTGTTACTAGAGGTTTACCAGCTTCTGAAATAAACGATGGTCAAGACTCTAGAACTTTCCAAGATGTTTTAGTCATCATGGATATCAATGTCTATGAAGAATTGAAGACTGAAGGTTTAGCCAGAGAAATCATAAACAGAATCCAAAAGTTGAGAAAGAAGGTTGGTTTGGAAGCCACCGATGATGTTGTTGTTCAATACTCTGTTTTGGAAGATAACATGAACTTTGACAATGTTGTTTCCGAACACTACGCCATGATCACCAAGACTGTTAGATCTGAAGTAGAAAAGCTAGATGAAACTAAGGAAAATGCCATTGCCGATGAAGAACAAACTATTAATGACACCATCTTCAAGTTAAAGATCTTCACTATTTGAAGAAAAAAATATTGAGCTTGTTTATATAACTAAGTAGTATAAATATACAGATGAAGAAATATGAATTTTTGTAAGAAGTGTTGTTTTGTTCATAGTGGCTTGAATATCCTTCTTAGTCTTTTTGAATGTAAAAATGTCTTTTCGTTTTGATGTTCAATTGTTTTTATGAGCTGTGGAATGACTCCAGTTTCGATGTATGGCAATGCAGTGGAGTAGAATTCTGATTTAATATCAGTAACTTTAGATGATGGTGAATCAGTAGACCATCTATCAGCATTGGTTAAGTCTTCAGTTGATTCAAATCTTTTCTCAAACTCATTTTTCTTCCTCTTCAAGAAACTCGTTATCTTATGTTTTTTCAGAACCAATTCTCTGCTGAACTTCTTTTCAGAAATCACATCAGAAACAAGACTCACCATGGAGTCATTCATTCCTATACTTGCATCTTCATACTTAAGTTTTTTTAACGCTTTGAGATTACCATGTTGGAAAGCTAGTTTGAACCATTCATTAGCCTTGTCCATGTTTTTGTCACAACCAATTCCCTTTTCATAGTAGTAACCTAAAGTATATTCTGCATCTGCATTTTCTAGCTTGGCTGCCTTTTCAGCCCATGCAAATGCCAAAGCCAAATCAGGCTCCATAAGACCATTCACTCCTAATAAATTGAAAAAGCTTAATTTTAATTGTGCATTTGAATCGGGATTTGTGCTGTTACTGGCAATGGTATAGTAATGGATGCTCAACATTTTATTTTGCTTGATCAGTTTGTTTTCAGTCTTTTCATATATCTGTCCTAACTTGGTATTACTTTTAGTATGACCTAATGAAGATGCATGAACATAAAGCAAAACGGCATAATTAATATCAGGTATGATGATATCCAAAAATCCCTTTTCATATATTTTTGCTAATTCATAAGCAGCTTCAGCAGAGTCAGCATCTCCTTTGGCAACAGCTCTAGACAACCAATTGATTCCATTTTGTTGTGTCACTATTGATTTGGATACACCCATTTGTCCCTTGAAGTAGAACATACCTATTTTGTACATGCTCAAAGTATGATTTCTACTAGCAGCAAACTTAAAGAAGGTTAATGCCTTTCTGGAATTTCTACTTACACCAATACCTTCTTCATAACAAAGAGCTGTTCTGTAAGCGCTTTGTGGATGACTCTTTTTAGCAGCAGTTTCAAACAAGATTCTGGATTGCTTAAGGTTTTGACACTTCATTGTGTCGTTGGAGTATACATCACCAAGCAAGTACTGAGCTTCTACGTTTCCTTTTATGGCCATTTTTTTAAGATAGTAGCAACCTTCTTTGATGATCTTCTTGCTGGTTTTGATGTCGTTGTCGTATATCTCCAACCCAGATTTAAGTAGAAACACGGCAAAGTCAAACATTAATCCAGGATCTTTGGTTTTAGCCGCAGTGTCTCTGTACATCTTTATGGTTTCAATTTTGTTATCGTAAGCAGATTCAGAAGAAAGCATATTTTGCTCATCTTTGGCAATAAATGATTCACTAGGTGATTTCTTAATAGAAAAATTTTCAGACTCAGTCAGTATGGTAGTAGCTGACTTAATCGGACTTGGGTTGTCATTCGTTTTTTTGTACATTGTTACAGAATCAATGGCAAATTTTGAGATGTTGTTGCCTCCACTCAAGCTATCAACTTGATCTAGTTTTAGCACAGGAACGTCCAGTTTCTCATCAGTCCTTTCAAAACCAAAATCAATTTTCTCATCATTTATGGTAAAAATGTTATTTTTGATATCTGTATTGGGTTTATACAATAACGAGCCAATTTGATAGTTTTTAAAATCATCAGCTTTTTCATTAAAAATTAATTCACTAGATTCCGAATCTATGTATGACAAGTGATTCACCTGTTCCATTTCAGAAAGGTTATTTGACTCACTGCTGGTTATAGAAACATTGCTATTGTCATCATCTTCAAAGAACTCGGTTGAGCTGGAGCCAGCTGAGTTAAATGACTGCTGTAGGTCAAAGGAAAGTATATTTGGGAAGTTGAGATGTTTGAATGTGTTAAATCTCATATTCTCATTCATAATTTGTGGTGGTGCTCGGTGTGAGATGGAAGGTGTTTATTGCTTTGTCAGAATAGGATGATTTTTTTGCTTTTTACTGGTTAAATGAGTGTATTTATCTTACTTAATCATATATATAGTCAAAACCGTGTGTGTGTTAATTATCAGCACTTGTGTGTAGATTTAGTGTAATTATTACTGGAAGAGGTAAAAAAAACTAGGGTTTAATCAAAACAGGCGAATCAAAAATTATTGCCTAAAGGATATGCACAGGGGAGGGTATTTACGTTTTTTGAAATATATACATAGTCTACTTCTACTATAGCCTTTTTTCTAGATTGTTTGTGTTGATTAGTACTATTCATCTTCCAGCTTAGGATCACCAATACCGTCTTGGTAAATGGCAAAGAGACACTCTCCTTCAGGAAGACATGGTGAGTCAACTACCTTACATGCTCTTTGTACTCCTTTACTCTTTCTCAACGACAATCTTGTTGTGGAGGCATGTGCCAAGATATTACCACCAATTGGCTTCTTAGGATCTGGGTTGTACATGTTCATGGACCCATCAACAGATGCAGACACTTGATTGGTGATCACAATGGCAACACCAAATTGATCAGCTATTCTCTGTAGAGATCTTAAAAACTTGGCTAGATGTGTTTGTCTAGATGATAGTTCACCTCTTCCTGCAAAATCTGTTCTGTACAAGGCCATAACAGAATCAACAATAATCAATCCAAATCTTGTTTGAGTCATTAGTAATGAAGCTTCGGTCAATAGCTTTAGTTGATGGTCAGAGTTGTATGCTCTGGCATAAGCAACGTTGTTAAGAGCCAATTCTGGATCAATGTCGTATCTCTTGGCAATTTCAGTCAATCTTTCTGGTCTGAAAGTACCTTCGGTGTCGATGTATAAACATTTACCTTCGGCACCACCGTAATTCAATGGCAATTGACAAGTGATAGCCAATGTATGACACAATTGAGACTTACCTGTTCTAAACTCACCATATAGTTCAGTAATGGCACCAGTTTCAATACCACCACCTAGTAATGCATCCAAGTTTTGAGAACCAGTAGTAATGGTTAACAATTGTTCTCTAGCTTTTTTAAAATCAGAAGCAGTGGTGAAGCCCAAGTTGACGTACTTAGAAGATTCTTGTAATAAGTAATCAGCCTTCAAGTCAGAAATACCTTTAACTTCTAGTAAATCCTTTTTGATGGCATAAGCAACAGATTCAACAGTGTGGTAACCTGATTCTCTCAAGTTGATCAAATCATTTTTTGAAATTCTACCACCAAGTAGTTTGTCTAGTTGGGTGAAGTTTGAAGGAGCCATGTACTCTTCTTCCTCTTCTTCATCATTCACATCGTGTTTGGCTTCATCATCGTGCATGTCGATATCATCATTCTCGTTGTTGATGTCTTGAGTTTTGGCGTTTTGTTTAGAACCAATAGATTGTTGGCTATCTTCGATGTAATCACCGTTAACTTCGTTTTTGGCAACCATTGTGGTGTATTTATGTTTTCGTGTTAGTTTAACTTGGTTTATTTATCTATCTTTTTTTATAATATTATATTTATAAGTTTAAAACTCTTAAGAACAGAAAGTAATACAGAGTATTATATGGCCAAAAGAAAAAATGAATTGAAATAAAAGAGAGTTTTTTTTTTTGAAAACCTCAAATGATGACTTTTGGAGAGTTTCGTGTGTCGATTCCGTTGGATTTGATGAAGAAATTTAAATTCTTTTTTTTTTTTCTGAAGAAATATTCGATGAAAAGCGGGACAAATCGTTCGAAGTTGTTTTTTTTTGTGACGCGTTTGTTTACACTCAGTCACGTGTGTATTTGCCACCCAACTTTTTTGTAACATTCGGATATAAGATATTACATGTATTGGCTTATATCCGAAAACCACACTTATTTTTTTTGGAAAGAAAAATATAACGCTGCCCAGAAGTTTTCCAACACACGGTGGCAAAATAATTCTTTTATACTCTTGATAATCAGCTATAATTACTATGAAGAAGGGTTAAGGTATTACTCCCCAAAAAAATATACATAGATAACCTCTATACACATATATCATCAACATAATGTCACAACAAGATCCAAGTACTATCAACGGTGGTATCGTAGTAGCAATGGCCGGTAAAGACTGTGTCGCCATTGCCTGTGATTTAAGATTAGGTTCCCAATCATTAGGTGTTGCCAACAACTTCGAAAAGATCCATCAATACGGTAAGACATTTATTGGCTTTACTGGTCTAGCAACAGATACCCTTACACTATCTTCTGAACTTAAATACCAACACAACTTATACAAACTCAAAGAAAATAGAGGTATACAACCGGAAACCTTCTCCAACCTAATAAGTCACAAGCTATATGAAAAGAGATTTGGTCCCTATTTCTCCACACCTGTTGTTGCTGGTATCAGCGAGCAAACTGGTGAACCATATATTGCTGGTTTTGATTGTATAGGTTGTATCGATGCTGCCAAGGATTTTATAGTCTCAGGTACTGCTTCTGATCAATTATTCGGTATGTGTGAAGCTTTGTATGAACCTAACTTGGAAGCCGATGACTTATTTGAAACCATCTCCCAAGCATTGTTGAATGCTGCTGACAGAGATGCCATCTCCGGTTGGGGTGGTGCTGTATACATGATCACTAAAGATAAAGTTACAAAGACATATTTGAAGACTAGACAAGATTAGTATTTGCTATTATAAGAAGTATATAAAAAAGGATTTAAATTGTTATAGTTTAGTAATTTTAAGAACATGATAACCTCATTTGTTATCTTATCTGTCGTAGATTTATCAATAATATTAAAAAAATTATCGTTCACTGAACTCCCTATCGTTCAGTACGGTTATAATAAATTTATTCATTAATACATATATTTACATGTTATGTTTCAATCAGTAAGCCTATTTCTTGGCAGCTTTTTCCATGGCTAACTTAGCATCTCTTTCCTTAATCTTTTCAAATAGCAAAATCTTTAAGTATTCACCTTCACCAAATTCTTCTTCCTTCATCTTATCCAGGGCTTCTTGTCTCTTCTTATTAAAACCCTTTGACTTTTCCAAGTGTGAGTTTATACCAGCAATTCTGGCGTCATGTAGACATCTGGATAAGTATTCCTTCTCACCATTACAAGCACCAACGGCTTGTTGCAAGAAGTGTCTTTGATGGCATTCGTTTAAAGCTTGAATAAGCTCGTAGCAGGAAACAAATCTTTCACTTTCTAAATGTGGATGCATTTTAATTTCAATTATATATTTTGGTTTTTATTTGGTTTTGGTTAACTAATGTTGGAACATGGAAACATCGTATGATCAGCATTTTATGAGAGAAATACTCAAAGAGAGAAAATTGAAAATTTTTGAATTGGATCGGGGTTTATTGTCTTAAGTCCGAACTTCACAAATAACTGAAGGGATTTCTTTTTTTCCACATTTTCGACCAGTTTTGTGATAATTCAAACATCTTTTTAGCTTCAACAACCACAGCAACAACCATAAGTTAATTATCAAAACAATGTGGAATCCTTTTAAATCAAATACAGAAAAACCAGCGGATGTTGTCACTCTAGAACAAGTGGAATTACCACCTAGAAAAACACTGGAACAAGTCACATCGGAATATAAAGAAAGAAGAAAACAGCAAATGCTTAGGTTCATGGCTACTTCTGTATTCACCCTTGTCATTGCAAGATACACATACACAAGTATTCAAGCCAGAAAATACGTTCCAAAGTTATTTGAAGGTAACCAAAAAATTCCTATTACAGCATACAAGGCAGAATCCATGTCCGCTCTAGGTCTAGGGACAGGTTTAACCTTGGGTAGTTTTGGTATGATGGTGACCGGTACATGTTGGTGTGGTGATATTATAAATGCTCAAGAATTCTCCTACAAGATCAGAAGACTTCTTTTGGGTGAAGAAGGTGCCAGAAAGTTAGAAAAGAAGCAAGCTGAATTGATGAGCATGGAAAATGATGATTATAAAGAACTTCAAGAAATAATTGGGGATGATGAATAATGTATATAGTAGATAATTAGCTGGACAGAATAACTTTATATATATATATATATATAAAGATTTGTATTGATTGAAATATCCAGAATTTTTAAATAGCCTTAAAGTTACCCGAATGGGGCATCAATTTTCCTGGTGTCCCAAAATGGAAGCGTGATTAAGCGCCTATTTGTTTTGAATGAAATCTTGAATCATAACAACTTTTCTGTATGAAAAAGCATTAGGTCTATGGAAAACACCAAAAAATCACAATTCATCATGTCTGAAGATAACATTCCAAATGACGTTTCTGGAAACGCTAGTAACAGTCATTTGATTAAACAAAAAATGGCAACCTCGTCTATATACAAAAGTAGACAGGCAGCCAATTCATCATCAAGACTAAAGCTCAATATAGAAACATCAAATAGCATAAATACAAACAAAACTGAACCAAAAAGTCCGTATTCAGTGAATTCAACAAGTGAAGATTTGCCAAGTGGAAAGAAGAAAAGAGAGTCTTTGATTTCGTCAACATACTTTGTCCCTACAAGAAATAGAACAGGAAGTTTCACGCCTATAGAAAGAAATGCAAGTAATAGAGTGAGTAGTACAGGTCTAGCATCAACTGCATCCCCGACAAGTCCGTCACGTAGTACAAACCCAAGTTCAAATGATAGTCTCATAAGAACTTTCTCTAATCTTGAGGAGTCTAACAACAGTCAGGATAACATAGAAGCAAAATCAAACATTTTCAACACACCTAATATTAAGTTTGCAAAAAAGAATAAACTAGAAGAAACCAATGGTTCAATGAGTTCTGAAATATTATCACCAAGAGCAGCAAGCTCTAAGAAGGTGTTTTTTAAATCAAGAAGAAATACAGCTGTAAATAATAAAAGTAAGGACGGGCCAGACTTCAACGATGAGCATGATCACATCTCAGTTAGTAGAAAAGAGAGTATTGACTCGTTTATAGATGTTAAAGAGGAAAGAGAGAAACTGGTGATAGAACAAACACTTAATTTGAGCTTGAACAAGCTGATAAAAGCATTGAACAAACAACATGAACAACAAGATGAGTTTCAAAGAATTCTTGATGATACTGACAAGCATATAATGCAAGGGAGTTATACAAGTGAGCATATAAACCAATACTCTACAAGACTTAGGGCCAATACACACATACAACAAACTGTGAATAACATACAAAAGTTGGAAAAGGAGATATCTGAAGTAAGACAAAAGCTTGAAGATTTGAATAAAAATAAGAGATCTATTACAGTGCCTTACTCATCGGAAACTGCTATCAACAATAACGGATTAAGCCACAGAAAGAGTGAGAGTTACTTGCAATCTTCTGGAAAACAAACCAACTATTCGGCAATGTTTTCAACTCCGTTACAACCATCAAATGCCATGTTTAAGGATATAAACCCAATGACTCCATTAAAAGACAATTCTAAGTCCAATCTCTTCTTAGCTGAAACCAATAGCATTACAAATGCATTGAAAAACGACATAACTACTGAAGCTAAGACTTGGGAGATCAGTGATTGTTTACAAAGTCTACAAGAAAAAACACAAGACTCTGGATTCATTCTTGAAAAGTCCAACAGACTTATAGAGCTTCTGAAAAAATCTCCTCAACTAAAAGATGAGCTAGTTGCTTCTGCATACATAGCTGCAGTTCAAAACATGGTTTTGAGTGATAACAGTAAGATAATTGCAGCAGGGTATAGAACTTGCAGATACTTCTTTTGCTCTCCTGGCAGTGTTCCTAATAATATTCTAAAGCTTTGGAATAAAAGCAAGATTGAGTTGTCATTGATCAAAACTTTGACTAAAACGCCATTACAAGAAACAGTCATGGAGATGGAACAAGCACTGAAGCTTATTAGAGGTGTAATGGAAATAACCAAGAGTGCATCTTTGAGTATTATCCAAGCATTGATATCCCAATTGGAAAATTCGGCAATGGTTGAGGAATCTATGGGTAGGGAAGCAATGGTTTTTGTTGATCATGAGACTGCAAATAAAACATCTATAGTTGATTCTAGCATTGAGTTGATCTTAGAAATATGTTATTTAGCACCAAAGAATGTTGTCCAAACTAAGTGTAATAGATTGCTTGAAAATGTTGTTATCGTTCATAAGAATTATGAAATTTCCAAGATCATCATTAATACGATTTTGAATTTGCTAACGATGCACGGAACAAGAAGTCACTACTTGAACTACTTTTCCTTTGAGTTTTTATTTGAAACTTTTACCAGTGTTATAGATAAGTCTTCAGAAACATCTGTTTCCACTTCATTATTAGAAAAATGTATAAAGCTGTTGAGTGTTGTGATGAAGTCATTCACTGGGTTGATGGTTTTTGCATCAAATAGTTTTAATCAAATAAGAGAGTTGGTACAGTTTGTCAAGATACCGTTTCTACTACCATACTTGGTTGATTTGTTCCTAGATGTTTTGAATATCTACCCAATAAACAAGCATGATGTGGATATGATGAGTTTTGGTGTCAGAAGAAAGGATCAAGAACTTCATGTTTTATCACAATACAAAGCATTGTTGTGTAAAGCCTTGATAGAATGTCATTTGAGCTACAACATTAAAACATCATTGGCTAATATGTCATTGAAGTCAGAGCATATTGAAAAATGTCAATTTTTGATTACTGAATTTAACAAACTGTGTTCTGAGTATTTCAACGATTCAGTTTCTCATAACTTAGTGGAGTACATTGACAATCCATTTGATGAACAAAACAAATTATCAATTGAGAGTGAATCATTTGTGAATATTATCACTGCATACTCACAAGGTGTTAGTATAGCTTACAACATGACCAAGAACGATGAAAGTTTCAGTTTTTTGCAATTTGTTAGAACATCATCCTCAGCACAAATAGAGATGGATTTGATGAAAAAGATCGATGATGCTTCCTTCAAAAATTTGATAGATAGAACCGGAGTTCTACAATACAAGAATTACACCCAATGGGATTGGCCACTGTTACTTATCATTTGTAGAAGTATGCTCAAAACAAACAAGAGAATTGATGAATTAAACAGAAACACTAAGTTCATTAGAAGATTGATTGTTTTCTATAGACCATATAGATTCAGATTCTCAGGTGTACACATCAAAGATGTCAAGAACCCGGATTTGATCATTGATGTAGGATGTGCATTTTTCAGAGCTCTTTGTGAGACTGAATCTGGTATGAAGATTTTCAATGAAGATTTGAAGTTTTTTCCACAAATTATCAATTCATTTTATAAGTTGTTTGAGGGTATCCGTGATGAGAATGTCTTTATTGCAAAATCATTAAAAAATACAATGTCTTCTGGGTATGTCAAGTTATTGTGTAGTTTGACTTTATCTTCAAATGGTGTTAGTTTACTGAACAAGTGGAATATCTTCAGTATTATCTACAAATTATTTCAATTCAGAACTGAAGAGTACGAATACTTGTTATGTTTGTTCTTAAGAGAACTTAGCTTATGGAACTCACCACACAGTCTATTGATCTTACAAAAGGCAATGGTTTGTGAGAGCCCGACTGTTAAAAGATTGGCCACAGACTTGGTTGGGTATCATTTAGGAATTATGAGAAAACCTGAAGTACCTTTTGCATTTAACAATCTATTCAAGAGTGAACTTGTAAGCATTGATGAAAGAACTCATGTAACTTTAGTGAGCTCTTTGACAATCGATCAAGAACTTGAATTATTAGGAATTCTGGTCAAACAATTGTATGACATATCTCCATCAGTTGTGGCAGCTGCAGACAAGATCTTGTATGCTTATTCTTTGAATGAATACAACAATCCAGTTTCTCTAACCAAACACAGTTTTAAAAGAAGTATATCTTTAATCATCAACCTTATTGAACCAATGATTGATCAATTGATTATGTTGAACTCACCTTTGTTATACCTTGGATTGACCAATAAAGAAGGTTTTGAGCTATTGTACAACAAGGGATATTTAGACAATGAAAGAAATAAATGGTTGATGTTCAAGAATCTAGAATATGTCAATTTAATGAAACACATTTTCCACGAATCTTTAAACTTTGGCTCATTTGAAGAAATGCCAGTTCACTTATACAAAACCTTGGCCTCTACAGAGTCGGGTATTAGATACATCATTTCCAAAGGTGATTTCGACAGCTTCAACACAACAATTATTGATTTTGTAAACAACATTGAATCTGAGGAAGTTTATACTACCCAAAATATAACCAAAGTAGAGAGTGCAGTCTGGTGTGTAGGGTTCATAGGATCCACTGATTTAGGTATTGACTTAGTTGAATCATCTGAGTTGATTGCCGATTTGATCAAGATTTCCACCACTGCCAAGAACTTGTCATTGAAATTCACTTGTCTTTTTGCACTAGGTTTTATTTCTAGTACTAAAACTGGTAGTGAATTGATTGATAGTTTCAATTGGACTTGTTCTGTTGATGCCAATGGGAAACCAAGAGGCGTTTGTGTGCCTAATGATTCTGAAAGCTTTTTTTCATTCCCTGAATTATTGTCTACTAAGGGTATATTCAACTCAGATGAGAACAATGTTGTTAAGTTTGAAGAAAAGCCAATATACGTTGACAACATCTTTGGGACTGAGAGTAATTTACAAACATCCAATGAGTACCAAACCACTAGTGCAGAGGAAGTTGATGTTGGTGTTGATCATCACATCCACTCTAAAGGATTGGGCTTTGTTTCCAGCACTGAAGAGATTCATGAACCTGTCACAAACTTTTATGGATACAATGAAAAGTCTAATAGTTCTTCATTAAGTCTTTTGGCCAGGCAACCGAATTTGATGAATCATAGAAACAAATCAACGGGACAGCTTAAGAATGAGTTTTATCCTGATAGTTCATCATCCGATGTAGCTTCATATGCCACAGACAATGAAAGCTTTGAGTCTATTGCTGCTAAGGAAGTTGTAGAAGATAGTACACCAATTGAAACTAAGTTTGTCAATGAGGTTGGAAACATATCAGTACCAGTTGAGAAATTCAAGACTGAAGTAGTTTCACCTGAAGAAAGAACAACTTCAGGTAAAAAAGATGATTTGGAAAACGACGATCTATACAATGAGTTACCTAACATGACTTTGAATATGGATTTAGACAGTCTTTTGTTTATGAGTAAAATTATTGAGGAACCAACTTTGTTAAATGATGAGAATTATGAAACTGAAATTGAGCTACAAAAACAAGAAAACATGATCCAATCTTTGAATGACTTCAGATCGAAGAATTATCAATACTTGAACAGTAGAAAGGCATTTGTGACGGAATTAAGCAAGGCAAAGAATCTGAATGAACAAAATGAGTTGATGATGCAAAAGATATCATTGTTAGTTTCTCAACTGAACAGTCATCTGTTGTTGAATGAGTCGAGAAGAGAGTTGATGAGTTACTACAGAGATGTGAGATTAAGAGAGTTTTTCATGAATTCAGACATAGTAAACAAGGTGATTGATTTCATGGCTATTTACAAATACTCTTTCCAGGTGAGAAAGTTTTTGTGTGATTTGTTTTTGAGCAACAAGAGCATTGAGATAGTCATGAAGAAGGATTCAACAAAGATCAAGTACTATGAGATGTAGAGAGTTATATGTAGATGATTAAATTTGTATTGGTAGAGTCACGAGACCTACTTCCATGTTATACGTTTATATTTTTTTTCGCAAACCCACACATACGCGCAAACACTAGATGTGGCAAATAATCTAATCGTAATCATTTTCTAAGCAGTTGTAATCATCCTCGATGAAATGGTTTTGTAGGTAAACCAATAGACACAAATTAACCAAAAATGGCAGGATTTAAGAGTTTTTCTGATTTGCTAAGAGAAGAAGGCGGAGATGACGAAGATAGAAACACATTTGCCGGTGGTGAAACATCTGGTTTGGAAATACAAGACCCTAAGAAACAAAGAGAACAATTGCTAAAACAACTTAAGGAGAAGTCTGAGAATGCCAAAGATGAACAAACCAAGTCTATTTTGCAAAAGTTGTTGGAAAAGGCACAACAAGCTGGATCCATGGACGACATGGATGATTCTGAAGATGAAGTGTCACAAGAACACTTTGCTGGCAGTGGGCAAAGATTAGGTGGTATCACCGATCCAACTGTACAATCCGCACAATCTGATGCTGGATCAACCACAAACCCAATCATACAAAAGAGGCTAGGTAAAGTCAGCAGAGAGATTACATTCTGGGCAGATGGATTCACATTAGGTCATGATTCTACTGGTAAGCTCTACAGATACGATGATGAAACCAATGCACAATACTTGAAGGAATTGGACCAAGGTAGAGCTCCATTGAGTTTGTTAGATGTTGAAATTGGACAACGTGTTGATGTTACTGTTAAGAAGAATACTGATCAAAAATACGTCAAGCCAAAAACTGTTGGAGGATTTGAAGGTCAAGGTGCTAGACTAGGGTCTGACATTCCTGCTGAAGTTCCAGATATGGTTGAAGTTGCAAAAGAAACAAAACCAGTTGATGAAGATGAACTAGCTAGACGAAAACAAACCAAGGATGATGAAACAAAGTTACAAATAAGATACGCCAACGGGTCAAAGGAGGTTTATATCTGTTCAGTGAAAACAACAGTTCGTGAGCTATACAACTACGTCAAGCAAGGAGGTAAATTCAACACTCCGGTTGACCAAGCATTCACAATTAATCATGTCTTCCCATTAAAGCCATTGATTGATCTTGATAACACATTAGAAGATGAGGGTCTTAAGAACTCTGCTGTTGTGCAAAGATGGGTTTTATAATCACGAATATATACAATTTTTACTTTTTTTTAGTATAATTTCAAACCACCAGTTATTTGGTCTAATACTGATTTAGGAGCTGGACCAATACCAATAACAGTTACTGTGCCTGGGTCAACTTGAGTTCTACCAGCATCACGGATTGGACAAGCCATGACACCTAATTCTTTGGCCTTCATCCACAGTTCTTGTAGATGTTCTTCGTTTTCTATTTGTAAAGTTATTTTGGCTTGACCTCTATACAGCCACTTGTCTATGATTTTCATACCTTGGATAGATTGGGATAATGATCTGAAGCAGGCTAGAGTAGCGTGACAGGATTGGGCTACAGTTTTACCTTTAGTCATTTTTAAGTCTTTTCTAATACAGATTGCTAATCTTACTTCGTCGTTCAATTTGGAAAATTCGTTGTATTGGTTGGACATGTATTCATCAACTGATTCCATATCAGATTCTTCATCTGAATCTTCTGATTCGTCTGAGTGGTCATTGGAAATGACTTTCTTGGCCTCTGGTTTTTGTTGTTTGGAGAAATTCTTGGTGTAAGCAGCACCTAGTATAAAGCAGGATACAGCTGTAGCAGCTAGAGTACCTATATTTTTCATTGTAATAAGTTAGTTGTACGGTTTTGTTATGATGTTTTACATATCATCAAGAAGAATTTTTGAAAGAAAAAATCTCCAGCTAGATGACCAAGGTGAATCACGTTTTTTAAACTTTTCAAAAAATTGAAAAAAATGTATGTTTAATCAATTGACAATTATTAAACAGAACTCAATGTCCATAGCTTTTTTATGTTAAAGCTCATTAATCTGTATATACTAAATGTTTCTATTAAAAACAAATCATCCCCCTATTTTTCTTCACCTACGATATTCTTCCAGTACTCTTCGGCTTTCAAAATGGTGTTGTTGTTACTCAACATTTTGTTCATAGTTTCAATGTATTCGTCATATTCATCAGAGTCAAAGACAATACCACCACCAGCTTGCAAATAAGCAGTGTCGTCCTTGTATACCATTGTTCTTAATGCAATACAAGTATCCATGGTCTTACCGTCATATGCCCAGTGACCAACAGCACCAGCATAAACACCTCTCTTCTCGTTTTCTAATTGATTAATAATAGTCATGGCCTTGACCTTTGGAGCACCAGAGACAGTACCAGCTGGGAAAATAGATCTGAAGGCATCAAATCTAGTCTTGTCATCTCTCAAAGTACCTGAAACTTCAGAAACTAAATGTTGTACATGAGAGAATTTTTGAACTGTTAGTAGTTTATCCACAGAAGTGGTTCTACCATCACAAACTCTGTTTATATCATTTCTGGCAAGATCCACAAGCATGACATGTTCGGATCTATCTTTTAAGGAAGACAATAGTTCGTTGGCTAATTCCTCATCTTCTTCTAAAGTCTTACCTCTCTTGATGGTACCTGCAATAGGATGGGTTATGACTTTCTTCTTGGCATCCATCTTGACTAGTAATTCAGGAGAGGCACCAATGACTTGGAAATCAACCATGTCGATGTAGAACATGTATGGAGATGGATTAACAGTTCTTAGTTGTTTGTAGATGTTGAATGGATGCAGACTTGTTGGTCTGGCAATTCTTTGAGATGGGACAGCTTGGATAATGTCCCCTTTCTTGATATGTTGTTTTAATTTAGTAACATGAGCTTCATAACCCTCTTGACCAATGTTAGAAGTGAAAGTTTGACCCATCTTGATAGGTGGTTGTATAGGTTCGAATTTTTCAGAATCTTCTTGGTTTAAAACATCGACAATTTCTTGAATCTTGCTAGAAGCTCTGTGATATTCTTTGGCCAAAATTTCATCACTCTTCAAGAAATCAGTATTTTCAAATCTCATATTACTTATCACTTGGAATCTTTGGAAAACATGATCATAAGCAACAATCTCGTCAAACATCATCATGGCGGATTCAGGTAAGTTCAAAGTATTTTTAGGTTCAAAGCCTTCAGTTTGGGTCTTTGGTTCGAAATATTTGATACAATCGTATGAAATGTAACCTAAACAACCACCACTTAGCTTTGGAATACCTGGAATGTTTTCTGCTTGTCTGTAAAGAGACATTTCCTTTTCAAGTAGTTCTAATGGATCAATTTCACCATACTCTCTGTTAGGACCTGTGTAGAAAACCTTTCTAGGATTGACACCAATGAATGAGTATCTATCAATTTCATTACCGTTCTTGCAAGATTCAAATAAAACAGAAGGGTTTCTGGTCTTTTCGTTAAGTTTACTTAACTTCAAGTAGGCATGGTATGGGGTGGAGTTCTTGGATGTAGTTGCAGGAACATATGTGAAGATTGGGTATATGTTTGTTTCTTTTGAGTTTTCAACTATACAGTCCTTGATAGTGGCAAGAGTAGGTTGTATATCAACAGTCATATTTGGATGGTTTGTATGGTGTTGTTTTAACAAAGTTTTTCTTCTTCTCAAAGACTTGATTTTGTTAGAGAGATTTCCACAGATGAGTCAACATGAATAATTTTTTCTTAGCTGAAAAAAAATTTTTGCCTGAACCGTGTAGCGGATGTTTGTTCTAGACTTCAAGTCACGTGCACATCTTCAGATAAGTAAACAACTTTTAAACATCCATACAAGTCCTTCAAATTAAACACTTCTTTAATATATATAAATAATGAGTGACAGCATCAC
Source organism: Hanseniaspora thailandica (nom. inval.) (assembly GCA_030573475.1). Taxonomy (NCBI): domain Eukaryota; kingdom Fungi; phylum Ascomycota; class Saccharomycetes; order Saccharomycodales; family Saccharomycodaceae; genus Hanseniaspora; species Hanseniaspora thailandica (nom. inval.). Next base: position 10,138 of record JAJMDF010000267.1, on the reverse strand, counting down.
CTACTTTATATCCAACACCAACGACTTATAATCCTCTATGTTCTTCTTTGTATCAGCATCTGCTTCCTTAACCATCTTATCAAGATCAAAGTCACCATACTTCTTTGTCTGTTCTATCATCTCATCCAAGGTATACTCCTTCACCATGGGTTCATCCTCTTGAAGCTCCTCATATGTGGATACAAGCGACATCGTCTTGTTGAGTAACTTTGACTGATCCTTCTCAAGGTTCTCTTGGATCTTCCCCAGTCTTAGATTATGTGTTTGCAAGTAGCTTAAGCTTTTCTGTAGCTCCTCCAGTGACTTTTCATGTTCATTTTCTGTATTCTTAATAGTCTTGTCGTCTGTTGTGACGTTGTCAGTGTTCATTTGGTTATGTTATGTGTGGTGTTTATGTTTTTTCTGATTGCATTTTTGAAAATTTCTCTCCCTATAATCATTTCTATCTTTTCCTCCAATTTTTTCACCCATATACAACGAATTGGAAAAAAAGCTATCACCAAAATCTCTTCACTCTATTGAAACCAAAATGTCATTTAAAAAGTCATTCTCTAACAAGCTTATGGATATAGGCTTGAACCTGATAGATCCTCAATTTCAAGGTATCTATCATGGACGTAAAATCCACCCTTGTGACATAAAAAACGTTGTGAACAGAATGCTTGAAAACGATGTTTCTAGATGCATGCTGACATCTTCATCTATTGAAAACTACTATGACAACAATGAATTGTGTAAAGAATATAAAAATATAATTCCAAATATAGGTTTAACATTAGGTATACATCCATGTGACGCAGCCACAATGGTAAAAGATGATGATATAGACACTGAAAAGTTCACCAAACTTGAAAGCATCTGGACTGATCTTTTAGAAACCAAGAACCCATTTTTCATGGCCTTTGGTGAGTTTGGTTTGGATTATGATAGATTGGAATATGCTCCTAAAGAAGTACAGCATAAAGTATTTGACAAACAACTGGAAATCATCTCAAAATTGACTGTTGATCTTGATCATCAACCTCCAGTGTTTTTCCTACACATGAGAAGTTGTGATAGAGATTTGTTAACATACTTGGACAAGTACAAGTTCCATCAAAACCAAAAATTTATTGTCCATTCATTTACTGACTCCTTGGAGTTAATGAAGGAAATTGTAGCTAGAGAAAACTACTACATATCCTTCAACAACTGTTCTTTGAGAACCGAAGAAGGTTTGGAAAACTTAAAGCAATGTCCAATGGATAAATTATTCTTAGAAACAGATGCACCTTGGTGTAGCATCAGAAAAACACATCCATCATACCCAATCTTAGCTGAAGCTTTGGAGGAAACTAAACCAACTCTTCAATACAAACAACCGGAATACACAGTCTTGAAGAAGAAGAAGATTCCTGCATGGTTCGAACAACACGGATTGAATAGAAACGACTACCTCATTGGTGATAGACATGAACCTTGCGAGCTTTGGAAGGTCTACTTACTAGCAAGCAAGTTGAAAGGGTGTACTTATGAAGAAATCGTTGACAGAGTTTGGGAAAACTGTCAAAAAACATTTAAACATATGTAAAAAAAAACTGAACTTTTCAATATCTTATTTTTAATAAAAAACCATTATCATTACATTTCTTTGTTCATAAATAGCCATTAATTGTTGCAAAATAAAAATTATTTATTAATTACCATATGCATTTATTTTTATCATTAATTAGCGTTTTTTACATCATCATTAGCATCAGGTTCTTCGCCCATGTTGACATCTTCCTGTTCCAACTCTTCACTTTCTTCTTCAGCACCAATGGCGCCATTGGATAAACCTAATGCCTTGAATAAGTCGCCTTTGATATATGACATGCCGTTTTGGTCTGAGGTCAAATCTTGGCCACCCAACTTCAAGATCTGGCTCAATGGAACCTTGATGACCTTTTCGTTAGGATTACGGCTTGGACTGTTTGATCCTTGTTGTGTTAGTTGACCCATTTGTCTATGAAGCCCGCCTTTGCCCTTGTTGCCTCTGTTCAAGCCTCTGTCGTTTTCCATGTCTTCATCCTCATCTTCATTAGAATCCTCGCTGGTGGCATCAAAGGTGATCTTACCGCTCTTTCTGGTAACAGCAAATTCTTCACCTTCAACGAATTGGTAATAGTTGAATATTTTCTTTCTGTATTCTATAAAGTTGGCGTCATCACTTAGTTTGATGTCCTTGGCTATGATTCTCTTCTTCCAATCAGCCAAGGTTTCTTGATCTTGTAATAAGGCAACAACCATCATGGTCATGTTGTCACAACCAATACCATGACCACCGGCATCTGGGGAACAACAAACATCAACAATGATGGAAGATATTTCAGCTAAGGAGAACTCCTTATCAGCAGGGAACTGTTGTATGGCGTAGTAAATCAAGTTGACACACTCTTGGGAACTTAAACAATCCCAAATACCATCACAGGCTAAAATTACAAAGTCATCAAATTCCAAGTCAATGTCATGGCAGATGATGTCAGGAATTACAGTAACAGTTTGTTCTTCAGGAGGCAAGTTGGAGTTCTTGAACTCAAAATCACCAATGGCTCTGGACAAGGCCAAGTTACCATTGACTCTGCCGCTTTCAACAAACCCACCAGACTGAACAATTCTGGTCTTTTCTCCGCTGTTGACTGGTTTGTGGTCAAAGGACAAGTTCTTGGCAATACCATTGATACCTAAGACAGTTCTGGAATCACCAGAATTGGCACAGTACATGTTTTTTCCTTTTGGATCAATAAGAAGACTGGTGGCTGTACAACCGGAGTGATCTAATTGTGTATATTTATCTTCAAGAAGTTCTTCATCAGCAGTCAAGAAGGCTTTGGTCAAGCAGTCTGACAATTCAGTTTTGTTTTCATCCAAGTTGGTCTTTTCTTCATCAATGATGGTGGCAAGGATTCTGCCAACATTACCACCACTGAATTGGGCTACAAAGTCACCACCGTGACCATCAAAGACGGCGTAAAAAGCCAATTGCTTCAAGTATTCTTTACTTTCTTCAGACATCTTGGAAACAATTAGCTTAACTGTTTCCGTATGAATATCGTCTTTCAATAGACATTCTAATAAAGATGGCAAAGTGATATGTTCATCTTCCATGGTTGTTCTCCAACCTTGCATGGAACAGATACCAAAGCTGGAGCTAGTACCGGTACTTTCTTCCTTTTGTTTGATTGTATAAGGGTGAGATAGAATTTGACCCATTGTGTTTTATTATGTGTTTTATAGAGTGGTATCCAATTGATAATGATTTGAGGGGTAATAAAGATTCTCTAAAAAATTAATGTATGTTTTTTTCTTTAATCTTTGATTAAATCAATTGAGAATAAAAAATTAAGTTATTAATGCAGATAATGAGACCTTATTTTAAAAGATTAATATGAATAAATGAGTTTATTATTCTGTTAATCAAGATTGGGTGTGTGTGTTTTATAATAGAAGAATAAAGGATGTTGTCTCTTTTGTGTATTTATTTTTTTACAAATCCAGAGGGCTTTCTTCTTATTTAAATTGTAATGATTTAGGTTTTAACTATGTAAAGTTGTGTATCTAGATCAAGTGCACTTTGGTTGTTCCCAAACAATGAATGTAATTCCTAGATTGTACAAATGTTAATCTCCCACACCATAGATAAAAATAAACACAAGGGGGCCACTTTCACACCCTACGTCGAACCATTTTTTTTTACTCACCAAAAAATTTCAACAGAGAGAAAAAATTTTCACCGCAGAATTACCTAATCGGGAAGTTTATCTGCACGCGAAAGATACCCTTCACTCCGATATTTGAGCAAAACGCGATTAGCATTTTATCGCCGTGTGGGTTTAATCAAATGGTGACTCATAAACCAATGGAAAGCCTTTTATATGTTGTTTAAAAATGTTGAATTTATATTATAGTTTTATATAATAGCTAATTATTTACACAATGTATAGTCAATATACACATAATTATCATTAAAGAAGCACTTCTTTGAAGCACTCTAGTTATCCGATGTTGAAATCTATAAAGTTGGATTTATATTATTTATTTGTTGGCGTACTTTTCTCTGTAGAACTTGGCAGCTTCAACCATGTTGGTCAAGGAAACCTTGGTTTCTTCCCAGCCTCTGGTCTTCAAACCACAATCAGGGTTGACCCAGAACTTTTCGTATTCTTGGGTTTCCAAAATCTTACCCATCTTGGAGATGAATTCATCCTTGGATGGAACTCTTGGAGAGTGAATATCGAATAAACCTAAACCAACGTGGTTTGGATAGGTCTTGAATTCTCTGATGTAGTTTGGATCATCCTTCTTGGAGAATTCAATGGAAACAACATCAGCATCCAAGGCCTTGATATGGTTTGGATCTAAGTCAGAGTAACAGAAGTGAGAGTGGATTTGGGTCTTGTCTTCAACACAAGAAGTAGAAACTCTGAAGGATTCAGCAGCCCACTTGTAGTAAGCATCTCTTTCAGCACCAGATCTCAATGGTAAACCTTCTCTTAAGGCAGGTTCATCAACTTGAATGATGTTGATACCGGCATTTTCCAAATCCTTGACTTCATCTCTTAAGACTAAGGCTAATTGGAAGGCTTGAGTCTTTTGATCAACATCATCTCTTGGGAAGGACCATCTCAACATGGTGATTGGACCAGTTAACATACCCTTGACATGCTTGGTGGTGATGGATTGGGCATAGACGGATTCCTTAACAGACATTGGCTTTGGTCTGGATAAATCACCAATGATTACAGGTGGTCTAACATATCTGGAACCGTAAGATTGAACCCAACCGTTCAAGGTGAAGGCGTAACCAGTGATTTGTTCACCGAAGTAAGCAGTCATATCATTTCTTTCTGGTTCACCATGGACTAACACATCCAAATCAATTTCTTCTTGGAATCTGATGACCTTTTCAATTTCAGAGTTGATGAAGGTTTCGTATTCTTCAGCAGAAATCTTACCCTTTTGGAACTTGTTTCTGTTGATTCTAATTTCCTTGGTTTGAGGGAAAGAACCAATGGTGGTAGTTGGGAACAATGGTAAGTTATAGAAGCCCTTTTGAACATCGTATCTTTCTGGGAATGGATGGTTTCTTCTACCCATGGCATCAGTAATACCAGCAACTCTTTCTTGAACAACAGAGTTGTTAATCAACTTAGAAGTTTGTCTTTGGGTGACGTATTCTTCATTGGCCTTTAAGTCAGCTTCAACAGCAGACTTGTCGACAGCAGCAGTGGCTAAGACCTTGACTTCCTTTAACTTTTGGGTGGCAAAGGCAAAGAAGGACTTAATTTCTTCACTTAACTTAGTTTCAGCTTCCAAATCAACTGGAGTGTGTAACAAGGAGGAAGAAGTGGCAACAGTCACTCTATCGGCACCTAACTTGGAAACAGCAGCTTCAATAACAGCTAAAGACTTGGCGAAGTTGTTCTTCCAAACATTTCTACCATCAACAACACCAACAGATAAGGCGTACTTGGAACCAGCCAACCAGGATAAGACAGTGTCTAATTGTTCTGGAGCTCTGGTGAAATCAAAGTGGAAACCGGAGACTGGTAAGGTCTTGATGGCATCCAAGTTTGGAACAACAGTACCGAAGTAAGTGGCGATGGTGGACTTCAATGGCAAGGCAGCTAAGTTCAAGGATTCGTAAGCAGTCTTGAAGGCATCTTGAGTCTTCTTGTCCAAATCTAAGACTAAGACAGGTTCATCAATTTGGATGTTCTTGGCACCAGCCTTTTGTAACTTTTCAATTAAAGCCTTGTAAACTGGGATCAACTTTGGTAATAAGGATAATAAGTCTAAAGAGTCTAAGTGTTCCTTTTCTGGCTTACCTAAAGATAAGAAAGAGATAGGACCTAATAAAACAGGTTGGGTTTCAACACCTAAGGCTTTGGCTTCTAAGAATTCAGCTAATGGCTTGATGTCAGCATCATTTTCAGGCAACTTGAAGTCGGTGTTTGGGTTGAAGGTTGGTCTAACATAGTGGTAGTTAGAATCGAACCACTTAACCATTTCTAAGGCAGTAACATCAATAGAATCTCTTTGTAAACCTCTACCCATGGCGAATAACTTGTCCAAGTTGTTCAAGTCGTACTTGGTGTATTGGGATGGAACGACGTTGAATAATAAAGATAAATCTAAAACTTGATCGTAGAAAGAGAAATCGTTGGAAGCAATTAAGTCAATACCATTGGCTTGTTGTAACTTCCAGTTGGCAGCTCTGATATCTTTACCGACCTTGATTAATTCTTCTTGGGTGATCTTACCGGACCAGTAAGATTCAGTAGCTTTCTTTAATTCTCTGTTTCCACCAATTCTTGGGAAACCTAAAACGGATGATTGGACCATTGTATGTGTGTATAATGTGTTTGGTTTATACGTTTTAAAAACTGGTTTTTTTTATAAATTTGTTCCCTAAATTAATTAATAAACAGTGAACAGAGTGAAGAAAGGTTGAGAGTGAAGATCAAGTTTGTTCATGCTGCTTATATATGAGTGAAAAATTTATAGTTGTGTTTAGCAACCAGAAACTGTGTTTAAAATTATAGATCGTTTATGAGTTCACACTCAGTCACCATGTGAAAGAAGTGCGGTGAAAGTTCTTATCAGAAACCTCACACAGTTTCCCTACACATCTGATAAGGCGGTGCTAAAAAAACGGCTGTCACTTTTTTTTAACACCCACACTTTTTTTTTTTGCCACCATTTGGATGTATGGGCGGATAAAATGATTTTATGTCCGAAAAAGAAGAATTCTGCCAAGCAGATGCTCCACACTTTTTTTCCACAGTATATCAAAGTGGTGTTTTTGAAGTGTATACATTTTTTATATAGAATGTAAGTGACAACCAAAAAGAAAAAGCAAATAACTTTTAATGTTAATAAAGAAACAGTAGCGTTGTTCTTCTTACGATATGTAACGATCCGACACACACATGTGGTGTAACCGATTGTGATTATCTCTACAACTCGCCTTCAACTTTGATCTACCCTAGTAATTTTTTTTTCTCCGCAAAGTAAAAAAATTACACACCAGTTGGATGGTTGGAATAACAATGATTAACGTGGTCCGAGACAAAACCATCTTGAAATGTTGATGATTGTTCTTTAGCAAAAGCATCAGTAACAAAAATATAAACTGTCACTTTGTGAATATTTTTACGTGATAATCCCCAAGTGCTAATACTTAATCGTATAGAACTCACAACATAGTTAAAAAAAGTTCTCTCACAGCTGCCATTTTTGCTTAGAGGGGATTATCCGTGGCTCGGAAAACGAATACTAAATCCATTCCCATTTTTTCTCTCCAGCTAAATAATTGATCCGGCTTGGAACTAGCCACTTCGTTTGTAGTTATTGCACTGCTGTAAAGTTGCCAAGTGATACCATGTTGTCTTGTATATCTTGTTCATTATATCCGTGTTCACTACGTACTCATCGTAGAAAAGTGGATAATCCCTACGGTGTGCAAACATCTCTCCTCCATCCCCCCAGACATATTCGCAGCCCCATCGATTTGTTTTGAGAAAATCCCACCTAAATTACTAATTCCCACCAACAAAAAAATATCATCGTCTGCTATTTTTCCCGCTGAAGACTTTTTTTTTGGAAGCAGGTCGAAAAAAAAAACTTCCAATGCTCATTAACTTTTCAATTATAGAAGACTAAAGTTGAAAAAAGACCAATCAATTGTTATTACTTTCTTCTGCAGGTCAGGTCTACAATTTATCTTTTAACAGTATATCAATTCACTTTTATATTTTTTTTTCTTTCTGCTCTTTGAAACAAAAACATTTGAGAAAATAATAATAAAAATATTACCATCTACTGGATTTCCATAAATTTACTACTCTTTTTTTCATAACACAATGAGTGGCTTTACATCTAATAATAGTACTCCTTCTTTAGTCTCATTTGATCAGAACTCTGTATCAGGTAGTGAATCAATCACCACCTTGAACAATGTCGATTCCAACAAAGAACTTTCAGTTGACTCTAAAACCCCATCATCTTGGGATTCTCAAGACGATATTCTTTTAAGACATCTGAAGGAAATCAAAAGACTTGGATGGAAGGAAATTGCACAATATTTCACTAACAGAACCCCAAATGCTTGTCAATTCAGATGGAGAAGACTAAGAAGCGGTTCCTTGAAACATAAATCCATTGCTCAAAATATGGAACTCGAAACTGTGAAAATCCATGGTGAAATAGAAGCTCCGAAGAAAATGAGCGTAGACAACATCAAACCAACCAAGGATGCTGCTTTGAAAACAACCACTCAAACAACCAAAAAGAAACCAAGATCAACCTCATTAACCACTTCAATTTCTCCAAACTTGCGCCAGCAAGCCTCTAATGAACTCTTTGCTAACAATATAACAGTGCCTCCATGTCCTGTTGCTTCAAACCCGCATCATTTTTTTACAAGCGGAACAAATATCGCTAACGGCTCATCCGGAAATCACATGACCCAAAGCTCCCACAACCAATTCCCAGCCAATGAAAAGAAAATCAAATATAGAAAGAACTCTGTGAACAAATCTCCACCATTGACTCGATCAAGAGCATCTTCAAGATCATCTAGCATTTCAGTGTCATCACCATCTCCATATCCAATTGTGAATGATGAACAAATGGGATACATTCCTAAAATCAAGATCAGATCAAGAAGAAACTCCACTGTTTCCTTGTCTGCCAGACAACAACCATCTTCAAACAACGTTACTTTTGGAGGCAGTCACGGATACTTGGACTCCCACCAGGCTGACTTCAGAAGCAGAAGCAACAGTGCGAGCAACACCATCATGAGCATGGAAAGAAGATTGTCTGTGTTGATGGGGTCCAACAACTTGCAAATAAACAACAGCTCCACTGTGCTTGCTGGTTCAATGCAGACTCCTGGAACTGTCAATCCTGGAAGAAGAGGCTCGGGAAAATACTTCTATAACCCATTGGCTGCATACTCATCCCAAAGCCAGGGCAATGCCCAACGTGAGTTTGCCCACAAAGACGAGGATGTTGCCATCGATGATGACTAAAGAGGGGTTTTTTATACTCTTATCATCTGTTTTTTCACTTTTTCATATGTTTATATATATATATATTATCAAAATTACAATTTTTCTTTTCCATTTTTTAAGTCAAATGTGTTTATGAAAGTTTCGTGGTCTTTGTCTGATAGAGGTTTGTAAAGGGTTAGTTTAGTAAGGTTGTTAACGTCAATCCAGTTACTAGAACCTTTATTGTTGATAGAGTTTATCGTCTCCACAGATGGTGTTCCAACTTCTAAATTGTCATCCAATTTCTTCAATCTTTTTCTGAAAAAGGCTTTAAACCACTTTTTGTCAAACTGATCAATTGAATCATACCAATGCTTGTACTCTTTACAACTTTGTACATCCACTAACAAGTTATAATCCATTTTTATCTTCTTCAAATCCTTGTTGTACTGGAAAATTCCTAAAGACTCCATACCAAATACTATATCGTTTTTCACCATACCTGTTATGCTGCTAATATCCTCCATCGACACCTCCACAGCTTCAAAATCCTCTTCTTTATACATCATATCTTCAAGAAGACACTTCACCAGTCTAAATCTATAATACTTTCTATAAGCCAACAAGCCAAAATCCGAAAATGGCTTTTCTGGAGATCCTAAGAAGGACTCATCCAATATCGACAATTGATATGAGAAATGTATCAAAAGCTGACCCATCTCAAAGTTCTTTATCCCTCTGAATGACAACCCACTTTTCTTTACTATCAATATACACGACAAGTTCCAAAGATTAGTATTCTTTTCTTTTGAAAAGTATCCAACAAACTCATTATTCACATAGAGCAAATAAAATTCGAACTTGATGATATCCGAAGCATTATTCAATTTATGCGATATGAACAACTTACTCAAGGTCGACAGTCTCTGCAAGGTGTGTGAGTTCGTCAACCCATCCAATTGCTTCACCATTATTCCTTGTTGATCGTCATATATCACATCATCTGGAGAAGATAGTCTTGAGTCGCAACTATGGTGAAATTGGGTGTGGTAGGTATACTGGAACTCGTCTCGGAAACACTTGAAACAGAACCCGCAGATGTATCCGGCCATGCCGAGGTT